>WTXK01000161.1:0-98430 GCA_025769895.1 Lactarius psammicola
TTTCTTCTGTATATTTTAGTGCCACCGGTTCCCTGGCGTGCGCAGACGAAAAGCCGGGACAGTTGAACACGCGCTCAGCTCGGCGCTCCCACGCGGTCGCTTGGTATGGGCTAAGCGGAGCTCAATGCCATGGGCCCATTGCTCATTCTTGCGCTACTTGTCAAATTCTTCTAGGGAGTCCCATTCGAGATCGAAGTCATGCTTCTGATCCCAGTTGAAGCTCCCGCGATGGCGCGAGGTTGTGGGGTCAACTGGGTTTGGGCGCCTAGATCACTGGTGAGCACTGTGAGCTCCTGCACCTGTGATGGTGGGTGATTCCACGTCTGCTGCATCCGGGATAGGTAAGACAGGCTCGGACATGTTGTAGGTAGTAGCAAAATACAGTATTCTGTCATGTCGCCCACACGCGTGCCCTTGGGTGGCACATTCTATGTGGATTGTGGCCAGTACATTTCAATGGGATATACATTGTCTGACCTTTCTGCACAAGATGGGAACGTGAAACTACTTTTATTGGGTACTACTGAGTGATAATAATACATTATGTAGTATATATTTCTACTATACGGATCACAGGTGTGCGTAAGGCGTAGAAGGGGGGTTGCAGGGCATGTGTGGCCTATTGGAGGCGGGGCAGTGGCACTTTGGTGCGCATGCGTGCGGGGTGGTGGTGGACAGAGGTGGTGGACGTGGGGAGGTGGGGAGCTACCTGCTAGCGCCTCGCGTCGTCCCCGTTGTAAGCGCAATTAGCCTGATTCAAATAACACAACACACCGTTATGAAAGGAGAGGGATGCCGAGTCGTTGAGGAAAAGATACAGCAGCCATTGAGTGTTGGGAGCTGCACGCCGTTCGTCACTTTATGTGTGAAGGGAGAGGGATGCTGAGCCATTGAGGACCAGAAACAGCAGCCATTGAGTGCTGGGAGCTGCACGCTGTTCGTTGCTTTTGGTGTAAAGAGAGGGAAGCCGAGCCATTGAGGACCAGATACAGCAGCCATTGAGTGTCGGGATGGGAGCTGTGCATCTAGCATGTGTGAAGGAAGGGGGATCCCGAGCGCCGTTGAGGACCAGATACAAAGATGCAGCAGCAGGAGGAGGGGTGCCAAGCCATTGAGGACCAGATACAGCAGCCATTGAGTGTCGGGATGGGAGCTGCGCGTCCCGTACGTGACTTGTGGCCCATCTTGCCCCGAAGCGCTGCGCGTTATAGTCGATGCCAACGTGGGTGATGCTGCCTGTGGTGAATGGGGGCGGCCCGAGGCAGGAAAGGGCCGAAATGGGTGATCATGTGCCCATTGCATGCACCACGTGAATTGCGGTGTCACCAATTTCATGGGGTTATGGTTTAGCAGAATTTTTATTTTTATTTAAGAAATTATTCAACGTGCCAGCTTTTCGTTTTGGTCAGAGATTAAATAAAAATTCTCATGGCCGTTTGAGGGACTGCGAAATTACAAACACTAGTTCCTGGAATTGTCAGAATACAACTTCATTTTAAAGCATATTCCAGGATGCTGCAACGGTTGCGTGGATGCCTTGTCCCAAAGAACGGATCACGGAACAGGGGAAGAAGACAACAACGACATTATTGTTCTTCCCACTGAACGATTCACATGCGCAACAGAAGTGTCCATGCACGACATGGATATTTGGACTCAAATCTCACAGAACCTCGATGAGAGAGACGTCTTGCGATGGGTAGAGCCATATAATTTGAAGAAGTTAAACGGCTTATGGTGAAAAGGGGAAGCCCTTGTCATTGTCGGGGACAACGATCTTAAGCGGGGGGGTAATCACCTTTTTCCATGACACTCTTAGCATGGGACCACCCCGGAATCGCTAACACCTATGAACTTTTACGACGAGACTACTGGTGGCCCAACATGCGGAAAGACGTAGAGGAGTACGTCAAAGGATGCGCGACATGTCAAGCCAACAAAATAAATTCTCATTGGCAAAAGCCACGCTTGTTTCCTATAACCACAGACCCAGATGCAGAACCCTTCGAAGTCGTTTCCATGGACTTCATCACGAAGTTACCTCCATCCAAAGGATACAACTCCATCCTTACCATCATCGACCACGACTGTTCAAAAGCAGCAATATTTATACCTTGCAACAAGTCAATATCCACAGAAGGAGTAGCGCAGCTGTATCTCCACCACGTTTACCCTCACTATGGTATCCCACGAAAACTCATCACGGACCGAGATCCCCGATTTACGTCAGCCTTTATGAAAGGACTGTGTACATGTTACGTCACAGTAGGGATGTTCACCTGACGTGGGTAAAGGTCAACACTAGTCTGCTGACAAAACACTAAGGTTGGTCATGTGCGAGTTATGAGTACTAAGTTCGATGAGAACTTAGAGAGTTCCTGATGACGAGTAGATCACCTCACAAGTCAGATGACTTAGAGAAGATCTTTAAGCAGATCAGACAGAGGGGAGGGGTTCAAAGACTGCTATGTTCAATATACCATATGGTACAAGAAGTCAAGTCTGAGGCATAAGGCCCCATACTGGCTAGTACTTATAGTATCTATGGACAATAGAGTCACAACTACAATAGCTGTCACTAGGACAATAGAGTCACTATGTTACGCTTTCACGGCGTATGCCTGACTTAGGCGAGTTTCAGCGGCGACACCTTAATAATGAGTATGCAACTTAGAAGAGTGTGCAACTCAAGGCACTAAGACAATACTTCGTGTCCTTAGGCCAACAATAGTCGATGAAGAGAGATGAGGAGCAATGGATCTTCCTACTAAGAGAAAGGATACAAGTCGGAAGTGAAATTGAAGAAGACCAAGCTGAAGAGCCTTGGTCTCAATATGATGACTTATATACATATATCGAGGTAGCTTTAAAGCTCCTCTCCAACCTATACAACAAATAGCAATACTACCTCACAGTCTATAAAGACATGTGATTCTACTGCTGACTGATACGATTAGTCCATGACACATATACTCTTACTAACCCGGTCATAAGTATTAGTAAGGTTCCGTTCTTCCTGCAATCCGTATCACACTAGGACAATGGGTCACAGGGAACAATAAGTGTCCCAAGTCATAGCGAGTCATAGATGAGCTATGGCGTCACCTCAGACAAACAATGAGCTAGAGGACAATAGGGCCCTCTAGTCATAAAGAGTCATGTGCCATGAACAATAGGCACTCCGAGTCATAAAGTAAAGCACATGCCATCCCATGGTCATGCACAACAGAATAATAAGAAAGCGACATAAATAGAAAGGGGTGTGGGCATAGGGTAAAAGGAAAGGTCATGTGATGGAAAATAAAAATAAAAATTGTACATTCATGACACAATCCCCCATTCAGGCGTGAAGTCACCCCGATTCACCACACTAGTCGTACCACCAATCTTCATTGGGGTCTTCGTAGTCGCAATCTTCATCATACCAGCCATAGTCCCCATGATCTTCAGGGGTACACTCATGGCACTGCAAGAAAAGGAAGGGACCATACTTCTCACACTTTCTGCACTGTTCGTACACCGGGCATTTGTACTCCGGGTGTGCATTGATCTTCTGGCACTTTGAGCAACGCCCAAAGTCCTTCTTGCTGGTCCTACCCTCTTTCTCCAAGAGGTTTGACAACCGTGGTCCATCGACTACCTCTACATGAGTGGACTGAGCTCGTGGAGTCTTGTTCTTCTGGGCCTTCTTGCCCTTGCCCTTGCACTCAGGGCAATTCTTGACAATGTGCCCCACCTCATTGCAGCCAAAGCAATGGCACTTGGTGGGGGCACCCTGTCTTTCTCCCAAGACAGTAGGGGATTCTTCTTCCTCCTTCTTGACACCTGGCTCTTCTGTGGCTTGCTCCACCTTGACCGTGACCACTATTTTAATCCTGGGTACCTTGGTCATGGAGTAAGCTCACTCCAGCGGATCAAAGGGGTCCTCTTCTTCGTCCTTCTCCTTCTCCTCTTCTTCTTCTGCCTCTAATGTTGGAGAGGAGATGGTGTTCTCTTCCACCTCTTCTGTTTGAGACTGAGAGGGGCCACAGCATGGCTCCTCCTCTCCTGTTGAAGACTGGGGGGGACTTGGAGAGCGGTCATCTTCCCCATGGAACTCCTGTTCCACTGAGACCGTTGGCGCCATTGAGGGGATCAGTGTCTGCACTGAGACTGTTGGAGCCGTCGAGGGGATCAGCTGAGGAGGTGCTGCCTCCCTGGGAGTGGAGACAGCATGGGGGGGTGTTGGTTGGTGCCATCAACCCTGGTGTGGCTGAGCGAGAGGGGGCAGAGAGGGAGTTGGTGGGGAGAGCAGGAGCAGACTGGGAAGACATGGTAAAGCATGCAAGGCTTTGTTCCGGTTCTTCCCCCCTTTTACTATTCTAGGGTGACCTTCCTCCCACCCTTTTGGACCTCATGACCTGTTACTTACGTTCCAGGACATTTTATCTTTATTCTTGCGTCACATCCGATTACGCCATCTGTTTTTGGTTGTGTACATACCTACCGACTGTCCCTTCCCATCGTCCTGTGACAGGGCGTTCCTTCCTTACCTTTCCTTCCCCAACATATGATCCAACTTCCTCTTCCTCCCTTTCTTTGATTACGCCTCTTTTCCTTTTGCCCGAAGACACCGTGGAAGAACCAACTTTTCACTGGAACACACCGTACTCCCCCGAACTGGAGTAATTGGGGTCGCTCCTGGGGTGGTGCCCAGTTGAGATGATCTCCCCGATCGAAACTTAGTAGGATGGAGCGGTCCGGGTTTTGTTGCAAGTATTTTGTGGTGTTAGTAGGGGCCCTGGGGTTTGGGGTGCTTTCGGGGTTTGGGGGTCAGGGAAAGGTGATGTAACCTACCCCTCAATGAGTCCTTAGTTGCGTACTCGACTGGTCTTGTATTAGATTACTGCCCCAGGATAAATATGGTTTTAAAAAATTAAAAAAAAAAAAAAAGACATGGTAAAGCAAGTGTTGTTGGTTGTGAGGGGGGAAGTGTGGATGACCCTTAGACGAGTCTCCTCTCCTTCTTTTATCCTCCTTGCCTTGCTCTTGAGTCTCCACTTGAATTCTGCTATCAAGTCATCTGCATGTAAATTTTCTTCCGGCTCCCATAAGTTGTCACTGCTTGGGTATCCCTTCCACTTGACTAGGAAGTGCATCTTGCGCCCTCTTCCTCTTGGCTGTGCATCCAGAATCTTCTCGACTTCATATTCTGGTTCTCCATCAACCAGATCAGGTGGTGGATGGGTAAAGTTTGGCCCATGTAGTTCCGTCTCCTTGTATGGCGTTATGAGATTCGCATGAAACACATTGTGGATCTTTCATTGCCGAGGTAACTCCACTTGGTAAACTGCTTCTAACAACTGTTCCAGAATCTTAAATGGCCCGTGTCGCTTTGGTCCAAGTTTGGCCGCAGGGTATAGGGTTTTGATATTCGTCCCTTCTATCCAAACCTGGTCTCCCTTCTTGTATGGCTTGAAATGTTTGTTCCCTTTGTTTCCCAGAGCCATAGCCCTCTGTGCTCAAGCAATATTCCTAAGTGCTTCATCGCGAGCTTCGTCCATCTTCGAAAGCCTGGTTTCCACCAACGGAACATAACTGTTTGTTGGCCACTTAACTTTTGGCATGTACCCCATGATCAGATCAAATGGGGATCTCTTCATCGTCACATTAGGCCATTGATTATGCGCGAATTCTGCGAAAGGTAGCCACTTGCTCCAGTCGTCTTGCCTGTCCTCACACCAGAATCTAAGGTATTGTTCCAGCCACTGGTTTGTTCGTTCAGATTGTCCATCCGTCCTTGGGTGGTATGCAGTGGAGATATTCTGGTGTATCTTGAGGGCATCGCATAATCCTCTGGTGTATTTTGACGTAAACCAGGTATCTCAATCCAAGATAATCTTCTTCGGCACTCCGAATCTGGGATAAACCCATTTCAAATACATTCCAGCCACTCCTTCAGTGGTGATTGACTCCTTGCAAGGTATGAATATTGCGGCCTTGCTGCAATCATGATCCATGATTGTAAGAATCATGTCGTAACCCTCTGATTTCAGTAACTTTGTGATGAAATCCATGGCTACTGTCTGGAAAGGTAGCACATGTTCAGGGGTGATGGGGATCATTGCTGGTTTCAAGGGTCTCGTGTTAGCTTTGTTTGCTTGGCAAGTGGCGCATCCCTTGACGTATTGCTCCACATCTTGTTTCATGTTGGGCCACCATACGTTGCGCTTTGCCACCTCGTAGGTATTTGAAATTCCTGGGTGTCCGGCCGATGGGGTATCATGGTAAAAGTGAATTACCCCCCTCTTCAGATTGTTGTCTCTGGCAACAACGATCCAGTGATCCTTCCACCAAATTGAGTTCAGCTTGATTAATTGGTGGGTATTGGTCCATCCCTCAAGCCGGTTTTGGCTGTCTTGGTTCTCCTGTTGGTCCTTCTCAATCATATCTTGCAATGATTGATACTGGTCTGGATCGATTCCCATGCGATAGCGTTCCCACTCCCATGCGTTACTGGGGTTCGCTTCATCACTTCCTGCAATCTGAGCATAGGCCTGGCTAAAGAACTTTGGTGGCAACACCACAAGTTGCTTATTATCGCCATCGCCTTCGTCGTAGTCGGGGTGTCGGGACAGTGCATCCGCACGTCCATTCTTCTTGCCAGATATGTGCACCAATTGGAAGTCGTAGTCCATAAGTTCTGTGTGCCATCGTGCCACTCTTCTATTGTGATCTCCTGGGTTCTTTCAGAACAATAGATTGGCGTGATCTGTGTGAACCTTGACCTGGTGCGTGGCTTGATGCAAATACTGTCGCCAGTGTCTGAACATTTCTAGAAGTCCAAGGAGTTCGCAGTTGTACACATCATAGTTCCTTTGAGCTTTGTTCAGAGTTTTTGAGAAAAAGGCGACCGGATGAAGGATGTTCTTATCATCCTTTTGCATGAGCACCGCACCAATTGCATAATTCGACACATCCACTTCGACTTCGAACTGTTTCTTCTGATCTGGCTGTAATAGCACCGGTTCTTCGCATATTTGCCCTTTGAGCTTCTCGAACACTTTCTGTTCCTTCTCCTCCCAGGTCCACTTGTTGCCTTTCTTGAGGAGATTATTGAGAACCTTGGCAATGTGCAAAAACCCCTTGATAAATCGCCTATAGAAGTTGCAGAAACCCAGGAATTGCCAAACTTCCTTGACATTCTTCGGCATTTTCCATTCTTTCACTCCCACGATCTTTATTGGGTCCATAGTAACCGTGCCATTTTCCAGTATGACGCCCAAAAACTCAATTCGCTTGACCTCGAATTGACACTTGCTGGGCTTCAAATATAGGTCCAGTTTAGCCAAACGTTCCAGGATCTGATTGACCAATTTGCGGTGTTCCATAAGGTTGTCTTCAGTCGCCACCAAGATATCATCTATGTAGATGATTACTTTGCCAGTGGCAATTATGTCTGTGAACTGAGTGTTCATCATCCTCTGGAAGACTGCAGGCGCGTTCCTTAAACCGAATGGCATGATGGTTGGTTCGAACAGTCCTATGTTTGTCTTGAAGGCGGCTTTATGTTCATCGCCTTCTCTAAACCGTATATTGCTGTACTCAGTGCGTACGTCCATTTTGGTGAAAAGCCGTGCGTTTCGAACCTTATCCACTAGTTCCTGGATAAGGGGAAGAGGGTATCGATCTGGCACCGTGAACGAGTTAAGCTTCCGATAATCAACCACTGGTTGTGATTTCCCATCCTTTTTCCCAATGAAGAAAAAGGGTGACGAGTATTGGGACTTTGATGGTCGAATGTATCCTTTCTCCAGGTTCTCCTTGATGTAATCATCAAGTTTCACCTGTTCTTCGAGAGTAAGCAGATATATCTTGCAGTCCAGTACTTTCGGGGCATCCTTGACCAGGTCAATGGCGATATCCCATGGTTGATGCTTCAGGAAATGCCTTGATTCTTCTTCTGAGAAGACCTTCTTCCATTTGTGGTATTGTACGGGGACTATCTGGTCCCAGGTCTTCTCTTCTTTTGGAAGCACCTTGACAGCCATCTCTGTTGACGCAGAGGTCTGTCTGATCGTATCTTTGTCTATTTGAGTGACGAAGATTTCTTCTCCTCATTCAGCCAGGGTCTTGGCTTTCTTCACCCAGGCATCTTGTACACGCTGTACTTCTTCATCAATTTTCAATCCCAGGGTTTTGATGATGAGTGGCTGCATACTTTCATCCAAAGTAGCGCTCATCCAATCAATCTTGGGCTGGAAAGCGGCCAGCCAAGGGTACCCTAGGATGAGTTCATCATCTCCCAAGTTGGTTATGAGGAACTTCATCTCTTCTGTCTTGGGTCCTACCCTAACCTGGAGGTCCATGAAATGCTTGATCGTGCCTGCCTGGTTATGGGTTCCGTCTACATTCCAGATCTGGCATACTTTCTAGAGTGCAAGTTTTCCAATCTTCATCCTTTTTAGTAGTTTTTCGCTGATGAAGTTGTCTGTTGCTCCCGAGTCCATGAGAACTTGTCTTTCGGCCTTTACATGTGCAGATTGTAAAAGTGTCGGAATTTTCAACAACTTGTATTTACATGCAAACATGTTCTTGAGTCTTAAGGTGCGCGCCCAGGCCGTGGGGGTGCACCTCTTTAAAAATCCTCATCTTCTGGATCACATGGCTCCAAGCCTGCCGCCATTTTGATGATATGCAGCTTGTCTTCTTTGGGAAGGGCACGTCCAGAATTGATGTAGGAGGTCCAAGCAGGAGGGGCAGACACATGGGACTTCATGTCTTCATCTCCGCTGTCTTCGGCTTCAGCAGTGCGCACTTTAGCCAGCTCCTTCTTCTTCTGTTTGTCCTTTTCAGGACAATTCCTTTTGATGTGCCCTTGCTTATTGCACCCGAAACAAGTGATGTTCTTGCGCCCATCTTCTGTGGTAGTGGCGCGTCCACGGACCTTGGGTCTAGCCTGGCTTCTGCCAGCTGAGGTGTCCATGGCATTAGCATCCGGTTGAGGCATTTTGACTCCCAGGATTTTGGCCCACTGCTGTGGCAAGAATCCTGTTGGGTTCCTGGAGGGTTTCCTTGGGGTATTTTGCTCGAATAGACCCCATATATTCTGGACAGTGGTGTTGTCCCTGTGGTATTGACGTGTGGCCTCTGCCCATTGCTGGAACGTAACTGGTCTAACCACCTTGTAGATGTGGTCCACCATTTTGAATGGAAGTTTGGACGCATAGAGGGAAAGCGTGGGTTGCGCATCCAGCACATAAGTTGCTTCCTCAGCCAAGGATTCGAACTGGGCGATGAAAGTATCCACCTCGCCATGTACGAAGGCGAGGTTTCGGAGTTTTTCTTCAGCCCGTTCCCTGGCTCCGGTGTCTTGGAAGGCAACCTGGAATCCTCTAGATACTTCTGTTCAGAAGTATTCGTCCGTCATCGGTCTTCCTGTGTTCATCTGGGCAATAACCCAATTGGTCCAGCACTTGACCCAGTCCTTGACTAGGGGTCCCTTGATGAATCCAAGGAATAGCATGACCCTCTTCATTGGGTTTGTCATTTGTTCCGCATCGATATTGGTGATGTGGTAGAGGTTGAATTTGTTCATAAATGCATCCACAGTGGAGCGATCTCCGTTGAATTCCGTAGGGGGGTTGCCTCCCAGCTTCCTGCTGCCTCCACCAGCTCCAGCTCCTCCAGCGCCTCCAGCACCGGTGTCAAGGTCTCAGCAGGGACCTTGGTGCGACTTGCACTGCAATGGGATACTAAGTCTGTGTGTGGCAATTGTTATAGCACAAAGGCCAAGGCTCCGATGTAGTGACCTCAATTAAGAGACACTGAGTATGGTGATGAGAGGTAGAGAGGGGCACACAGAGGTTTGGTGGACAAGACAGTTGATATTGCTGAAGTATAGACGAAGACAGAACTAGAGAACTATTGTATCTACACAGGGTTTATATAGCTAGGAGTTGAATCCTTACTAAGGCGATAATACTATGCTGAGTAATCGAGGTAGGGGATGAGTAAGCGTAATCTTAGAAGATGAGTAATCAATCTAAGAGGATGAGTAATCAAGCCCTGAAGATGAATCAGCGTGGTACTAGAGCTGAGTAATCGTACAAGTCAGATGAGTTATGTCAAGGATCAAGTAATCGATGTCACAGATAGGGAGAAAGGGGAAAGGAAAAATGATTTGGAGAGGCGGATCATGACATGACCCCCCTTCTTGGTGATTGCGTCCTCGCAATTCTTCTTCAATCCCATT
The DNA here is from genome assembly GCA_025769895.1 of Lactarius psammicola. Classification (NCBI taxonomy): domain Eukaryota; kingdom Fungi; phylum Basidiomycota; class Agaricomycetes; order Russulales; family Russulaceae; genus Lactarius; species Lactarius psammicola. The sequence continues at coordinate 10,235 of WTXK01000161.1, forward strand.
GAGCCGCAGTCTCTCCTTCATCCCACACGACAGGTTTTGGGGCGTACTTTAGGTTACTTCCTGAGGTTGGAGTGTGCCAACTACATCCAGCAGTGTTGTCATAGTTAATATGGGAGTAATGTCATGGACGCGTATTATTTTCCCTATTTTTCCGTATTTTTACGGATTTATTTGGGCAAGATATAAGCGGCCAAAGTACTTAAGTTCCTTATCATTAAATATGATAAGATGATAAGTCACATGATGCCAACATGTGCAACTTTGGATCACGTGATCGTGGGATATATCACGTGATGTTATTTGACTGTGGGACAGTCTTGCCGTTCTCGGACTTCTATTGTTATAGATAACAATAGCGCATGTGCTTGTTCTGATTGGCTAGAACTCTGTAGAATACAATGGAACGCTTACTATGGTAGTATTACGCGTTGTATTAGGATTTACTCAGCAGATAAGAAGGCCGCGTCATCATTTAGTCATAGCTACTTAGTGTGCATCAGTCAGCACAATAGATAAGGACTAATAATAGAATCGACGCGTCAGCGCTGTAGTCATGTAGCATTACTCAGTAGTTAGTAATCGACTAAGCGCATTAGTATATAAGACTTGCTGTAGCCTCCTGAGTAGAACCAACTTGTCCTCTTGGTTTCTACTCAGGTGCGCAATCCTCCCTTGTACTTCTTTATTCTTTCTAATCGAACTTGTCCTCTTGGTTTCTACTCAGCCTGCCGCCGCGTGAATCATTGTCTTTGACCTTGAATAAAGGTCATAAGTGTTGACTAACCTTCCGCGTCGACTGCAGGTTCTGAGCGTGATTTATCTCTGCTCAAGGCTTGCGTATCCAACCTCGGCAGTCGCTTCTTCAAATCTTTTTGTCTTTTACTTCAAGTTGTAGCCGATTGGACTCCGCTACAAGTAAGGGACAACGCAGAAAACATGCATATAGCAGCGGGAGTGGGGGTAAGCACAGGCTGAAGAGTAGTGGCCATCTTGTTTGCAATAATCGCACACTCAAAGGGTAGGACAGTTGTTGGTGGTATGGTTGACGTTGGGAAGTTTGCACGTCAAGCATTTGAGGGGACTGGGAGGTTTGATACTGCGGAACGGTTTCTTGGTGGTTAGCTTTTGGGATGCATGTGATTCCCTCCCTTGTGTCTTGATCCACCGTTGAACTCCTGGTTTCTCTTCGTCATGGAGCCATGGCATCTCCAGAATGTAAGGGGTGTTGTCCACGCGTCCGTGAATAACATCTGCAATGGGTATACCAGCTGAGACCGCCACCTCTACGTTGTTACGGGGTTGTTCAATGTGAACTTGTCCTTGTAGGTAGGGGTGAAGACGAGACCTTGCTTTTGCCATGTACAACCGCCTTCTAACCTCTGAGTAGTTGCTGCTCCAAGTGGCTCGAGCTTGTTTGACTTCGCGCTCTTGCCTCTTTATCGTCTCTTCCTCTAGACATAGTGCTCAAAACCTGTCAATGTCTGCAGTGACTCCTGGGTCTCCTAGTCCTGTAACGGCTATGTCAATGGCTCGATGATCTGGGTTCACAGGGTGGAAGGGGTTGAGATCTTCATCATTAGTAACGCTAAGAAGGGGATCCCAGAAAGGGATGGCCACTAGGTCCTGGCCGTAGGGCTGAGCTTCTTCTTCCCTTCGCTCGCGTATGGTATGGCGATGTGTGTAGGGGTTGATGTCGAATTCAATGAAGTGGGGACTCTTATCTTCTCCATTGACATTGATCTTAAAGCCATATTTAGCGTGCATAGCGTTGTTAGGGTTATACCGTTCATAGCCCACTGGTGCTACAGCGTCGGAGTGAATGTCGAAGTGGATTGGTTCTGAGCCAGGAGAAGGAGCATTAAAGGTTGGGTCTAGGAGATTGGGGTCTGGACTGAGGTTTCGTGGGAGAACTGATAGAATTGGGTCCCCAGTAACTTCAGGAGTTTGTGGGTGACTGCCCATGTTATGCTCCTGAGCTGCTGACAGACGTTGACTAAGAGGGATGGTTGCTAGTGGTACAGGTAATTCCAGAGGAGGGGGCGATTCTGGTGCTGTGGAGAAGGGAGCCTCATCGCTGCTCATGATGGGAGTTAATGGAGATGAGATGCGTTCAATGAGAGGAAGAGGAGAAGGGGATTGAGAGGGAGAGGACATAGTGGTTGATTCAGTGAGTGGTGTAAGGGTGAGAGTGCGGATAATGAGGGGGGTGGTTGGTGTGGTCAGGTTTATATCTTCTATGATTCGAACAGCGCTCGGGTTCTGCCGATGAAATTTGGTAATAAGTTGGTCAGCGTGGATGTGGCTAGCAGGTTCCCAGCTGTCATGTGCTTCTGAGAAGCCCTGCCACCTGACTAGGTACTCCATGCGTCCACGTCGGCTTCTAGAATCCATGATTTGTTCCACTTCCCACTCCGGTTCTCCATCAATTAGCTCCGGAGTTGGTTCTGGGAAGTTTGGTCCATGTTCCTTAGTTTCTCTATATGGGGTAAGAAGTGAAGCATGGAAGACGTTGTGGACCTTCCATTGAGGTGGAAGTTTAAGGCGATAAGAAGTATGTGAAATGGCAGCTGTAACCAGGAATGGTCCGTAACGTTTTGGGGCTAGTTTGGCTGTGGGATGTGTTGTGTTAAGGTTCTTTGCGTCTAGCCATACTCTGTCTCCCACACAATAAGGGGTAAACCGTGTGGGTTTCCTTATCATGAGTTCTTGGGCACGTTTTATCGCTTCTTGTGCCTGTTGTCTTGCTTCTTTAATTTGATGAAGTCAATCATTGACAGATGGGGTTTTGGTTACGCGACTAGCCTGATGAACGTGTGGGATATGTCCCATGATAAGTTTCGAATGGGGTCTTCTTTGTTGTTGCGTTAGGCCAGGAGTTGAGTGTGTATTGTTGCTAAGGGTAGCCATGCTGCCCAATCGGACTGTTTGTAGTTAACGTAAATTCGTAAGTATTGTTCTAGTCGTTGGTTTGTTCTTTCTGATTGACCATCTGTTTGAGGATGATAGGCTGTGCTGATGTTTTGTTCTATGTTTAGTATTCTGCATAGTTCTTTTGTGAATGCGGCGGTGAAATGAGGATCGCGGTCAGAGATGATCTTCTTGGGAAGTCCATAATGAGGAAGTACGTAGTTGGCGTATAGTAGTGCTACTCCTTCGGCGTCCACAGATTCTTTGCAGGGGATGAAAATAGAGGCTTTAGAGCAATCATGATCTGTAATCGTAGTATAGTGTCATATTCTTGGGATTTGGGAGTTTTGTGATGAAGTCAAGAGCGATAGTTTCAAATGGATTTGCGTGTGGGTTAGTGGTGATGGGAAAAGGGGTGGTTTAGGGTTTGTAGGGTTGTTCTTTCGTGATTGACAGGTGGCGCATCCTTTAATGTAATTGGTAACAGTGTCTTTTATGCCTGGCCACCAATAATCTTGTGAGATTGCGTAAAGGGTTTTGGAAATTCCTGGGTGTCCTGCCGTGGTTGAGTCATGGTAAAGGGAAATTACCCCCTTCTAAGACTGTCGTTTTCCACAACGACTAATTGGTTTCCACGCCAGTAAAGATGGTCTTGTCTGGTGAGGTTATGTGTAAGAGTCCATTTGGCTAGGAGTTCAGGTCGTTTTATTTGGTGTGCTCGTACTCGATCATCAATGGAGGAGGATGTGGCGGCGTTAATGAATAATTGTGGTGGAAGAACGGTGATGGCGTCGTTGTCATTTGTTTCCGTCGTAATGATCTGGTCGTCTGGAAAGAGCATCGGCTTTGTTTAGACTGCCAGGTTGATGCTGAATGACAAAATTGTAATCCACTAGTTTGGCGATATAGCGGACTATTCGTCTGTTTACGCGTTGTGGGTTTCGATAATATTGGAGATTTTTGTGGTCAGTAAGGACAGTGATTGGGTGTGGGGATCCCGCAAGGAGATGGCGCCAGTTGTCAAATCCTCTGATGACTGCCAGTAGTTCCCGATCATGAATGTCGTAGTTTCGTTCGGCTTCTGTGAAGGCCTTGGAGTGGAAGCCGACAGCTAGCGCTTTTCCTTGTGATCCTTTTGTGATAGGATTGCCCCTGTTGCGAAAAGCGAGGCATCTACTTCGAGTTGGAACGGTTTTGTCATGTCGGGTTGCCTTAGGGCAGGATTGGATAATACAATAGTGATTAATTTGTCAAGTGCTTCATGGCATTCAGGGGTCCATTCGAACCGGACTCCTTTTCTTAATAGTTGGGTTAATGGTCGGGCGATGGCAGCAAAATTTGGAATAAAGGGGCGTTGGTAGCCCAGGACTCCTAGGGTACTCCTGACTTGTTTGACCGTCTGGAGGTCTCTGGGCCATCTCTGAGGCCATCAGCTTTTACAGGGTCGATTGAGATTTGGTCCCCATTGACTATGATGCCAAGGTATTCGATTTCGCTTCGTTCGAAGGCACACTTGGAAGGTTTCAAGAAATAAGACTCTTCTTCCAATAAGTCTAGAACTGCATGTACAATTTGCCTGTGATGGTTTATGTTGTCGTTGGTGGCTATAAGGATGTCATCCATATAGACGAAAAGTTCTGTGGGGTATTTGTTTAAGATGTGTTGGAACATTCTGTTCATAGTTCGTGCGAAGGTAGCAGGGGAGTTTGTCAATCCGAAGAACATGACACGGGGTTGAAAGAGTCCAAAGGGGGTTTGAATGCGGCTTTCCATTGATCTTCCTCTCGGATTCTGATATTATTGTATCCCCACCGAATGTCGAACTTGGTGAAGATCTTCTTCCCCTGAAGTTGTTCTAAGATAGTGTTGATGAGCGGTAATGGGTATGTATCTCGGACTGTAACAGCATTGAGAGGTCGGTAGTCCATGATGGGTCTCAGTTTTCCATCCTTCTTTTTCCTAAAGAAGAACAATGAAGCATATGGTGAATTTGATTCCACAATGTAGCCCTTTTCCAGATGTTCATCCAAGAATTCCTTGGTGGCTGCTTTTTCTGCTGGAGTTAAGGGATATATTTTGCAGTTGAGCGTTGCTGGTGCTTCTTTGGTGAGTGTGATCACATGATCTTCTTCCCGGGCCGGAGGAAACCGTTGTGCCGCTTTTTCCGAAAACACTGCTGTGTGTCTCGCATACTCTTCGGGTATTTCCAGTGTTTGTACTGGTTTTGTCAAGGTCTCAGCAGGGACCTTGGTGCGACTTGCACTGCAATGGGATACTAAGTCTGTGTGTGGCAATTGTTATAGCACAAAGGCCAAGGCTCCGATGTAGTGGCCTCAATTAAGAGACACTGAGTATGGTGATGAGAAGTAGAGAGGGGCACACAGAGGTTGGATGGACAAGACAGTTGATATTGCTGAAGTATAGACGAAGACAGAACTAGAGAACTATTGTATCTACACAGGGTTTATATAGCTAGGAGTTGAATCCTTACTAAGGCGATAATACTATGCTGAGTAATCGAGATAGGGGATGAGTAAGCGTAATCTTAGAAGATGAGTAATCAATCTAAGAGGATGAGTAATCAAGCCCTGAAGATGAATCAGCGTGGTACTAGAGCTGAGTAATCGTACAAGTCAGATGAGTCATTTCAAGGATCAAGTAATCGATGTCATAGATAGGGAGAAAGGGGAAAGGAAAAATGATTCGGAGAGGCAGATCATGACATGACCCCCCTTCTTGGTGATTGCGTCCTCGCAATTCTTCTTCAATCCCATTGAGCCGCAGTCTCTCCTTCATCCCACACAACAGGTTTTGGGGCGTACTTTAGGTTACTTCCCGAGGTTGGAGTATGCCAACTACATCCAGCAGTGTTGTCATAGTTAATATGGGAATAAGGGACGACGCAGAAAACATGCGTGTAGCAGCGGGAGTGGGGGTAAGCACAGGCTGAAGAGTAGTGGCCATCTTGTTTGCAATAATCGCACACTCGAAGGGTAGGACAGTTGTTGGTGGTATGGTTGACGTTGGGAAGTTTGCACGTCAAGCATTTGAGGGGACTGGGAGGTTTGATACTGCGGAACGGTTTCTTGGTGGTTAGCTTTTGGGATGCATGTGATTCCCTCCCTTGTGTCCTGATCCATCGTTGAACTCCTGGTCTCTCTTCGTCATGGAGCCATGGCATCTCCAGAATGTAAGGGGCGTTGTCCACGCGTCCGTGAATAACATCTGCAATGGGTATACCAGCTGAGACCGCCACCTCTACGTTGTTACGGGGTTGTTCAATGTGAACTTGTCCTTGTAGATAGGGGTGAAGACGAGACCTTGCTTTTGCCACATACAACCGCCTTCTAACCTCTGAATAGTTGCTGCTCCAAGTGGCTCGAGCTTGTTTGACTTCGCGCTCTTGCCTCTTTATCGTCTCTTCTTCTAGACATAGTGCTCGAAACCTGTCAATGTCTGCAGTGACTCCTGGGTCTCCTAGTCCTGTAACGGCTATGTCAATGGCTCGATGATCTGGGTTCACAGGGTGGAAGGGGTTGAGATCTTCATCATTAGTAACGCTAAGAAGGGGATCCCAGAAAGGGATGGCCACTAGGTCCTGGCCGTAGGGCTGAGCTTCTTCTTCCCTTCGCTCGCGTATGGTATGGCGATGTGTGTAGGGATTGATGTCGAATTCAATGAAGTGGGGACTCTTATCTTCTCCGTTGACATTGATCTTAAAGCCATATTTAGCGTGCATAGCGTTGTTGGGGTTATACCGTTCATAGCCCACTGAGTGCTACAGCGTCGGAGTGAATGTCGAAGTGGATTGGTTCTGAGCCAGGAGAAGGAGCATTAAAGGTTGGGTCTAGGAGATTGGGGTCTGGACTGAGGTTTCGTGGGAGAACTGATAGAGTTGGGTCCCCAGTAACTTCAGGAGTTTGTGGGCGACTGCCCATGTTATGCTCCTGAGCTGCTGACAGACGTTGACTAAGAGGGATGGTTGCTAGTGGTACAGGTAGTTCCAGAGGGGGGGGCGATTCTGGTGCTGTGGAGAAGGGAGCCTCATCGCTGCTCATGATGGGAGTTAATGGAGATGAGATGCGTTCAATGAGAGGAAGAGGAGAAGGGGATTGAGAGGGAGAGGACATAGTGGTTGATTCAGTGAGTGGTGTGAAGGTAAGAGTGCGGATAATGAGGGGGGTGGTTGGTGTGGTCAGGTTTATATCTTCTATGATTCGAACAGCGCTCGGGTTTTGCCGATGGAATTTGGTAATAAGTTGGTCAGCGTGGATGTGGCTAGCAGGTTCCCAGCTGTCATGTGCTTCTGAGAAGCCCTGCCACCTGACTAGGTACTCCATACGTCCCCGTCGGCTTCTAGAATCCATGATTTGTTCCACTTCCCACTCCGGTTCTCCATCAATTAGCTCCGGAGTTGGTTCTGGGAAATTTGGTCCATGTTCCTTAGTTTCTCTATATGGAGTAAGAAGTGAAGCATGGAAGACGTTGTGAACCTTCCATTGAGGTGGAAGTTTGAGGCGATAGGAAGTATGTGAAATGGCAGCTGTGACCAGAAACGGCCCGTAACGTTTTGGGGCTAGTTTGGCCGTGGGGTGTGTTGTGTTAAGGTTCTTTGCGTCTAGCCATACTCTGTCTCCCACACAATAAGGGGTGAACCGTGTGGGTTTCTTTATCATGAGTTCCTGAGCGCGCTTTATTGCTTCTTGTGCCTGTTGTCTTGCTTCTTTAATTTGATAAAGTCGCTCATTGACAGATGGGGTTTTGGTTACGCGATTAGTCTGATGAACGCGTGGGATATGTCCCATGATAAGTTCAAATGGGGTTTTCTTTGTTGTTACGTTAGGCCAGGAGTTGAGTGTGTATTGCGCTAAGGGTAACCATGCTGCCCAATCGGACTGTTTGTAGTTAACGTAAATTCGTAAGTATTGTTCTAGTCGTTGGTTTGTTCTTTCTGATTGACCGTCTGTTTGAGGGTGATAGGCTGTGCTGATGTTTTGTTCTATGTTTAGTATTCTGCATAGTTCTTTTGTGAATGCGGCGGTGAAACGAGGATCGCGGTCAGAGATGATCTTCTTGGGAAGTCCATAATGAGGAAGTACGTAGTTGGCGTATAGTAGTGCTACTCCTTCGGCGTCCACAGATTCTTTGCAGGGAATGAAAATAGAGGCTTTGGAGCAATCATGATCTGTGATTGTAAGTATAGTATCATATTCTTGGGATTTGGGGAGTTTTGTGATGAAGTCGAGAGCGATAGTTTCAAATGGATTTGCATGTGGGCTAGTGGTGATGGGAAAAAGGGGTGGTTTGGGATTTGTAGGGTTGTTTTTGCGTGATTGACAGGTGGCGCATCCTTTGATATAGTTGGTGACAGTGTCTTTCATGCCTGGCCACCAATAGTCTTGTGAAATTGCGTAGAGGGTTTTGGAAATTCCTGGATGTCCTGCCGTAGTTGAGTCATGGTAAAGGGAAATTACCCCCCTCCTAAGACTGTCGTTTTCCACAACGACTAATTGGTTTCCGCGCCAATAAAGATGGTCCTGTCTGGTGAGATTATGTGTAAGGGTCCATTTGGCTAGGAGTTCAGGTCATTTTATTTGATGTGCTCGTACTCGATCATCTATGGAAGAGGATATGGTGGCGTTGATAAACAATTGTGGTGGGAGGACTGTGATAGCATCGTTGTCGTTTGTTCCGTCATAGTGGTCTGGTCGCCTGGAAAGAGCGTCGGCTTTATTCAGACTGCCAGGTTGGTGTAGAATGACAAAATTGTAGTCTGCTAGTTTGGCAATATAGCGGACTATTCGTCTGTTTACTCGCTGTGGGTTTCGATAATACTGGAGATTTTTGTGGTCGGTAAGAACGGTGATTGGGTGTGGGGATCCTGCAAGGAGATGGCGCCAGTTATCAAATCCTCTGATGACCGCTAGTAGTTCCCGATCATGAATGTCGTAGTTTCGCTCAGCTTCTGTGAAGGCCTTGGAGTGGAAGCCGACAGCTAGTGCTTTTCCTCGTTGATCCTTTTGTGATAGGATTGCCCCTGTCGCGAAAGCGGAGGCATCCACTTCAAGTTGGAACGGTTTTGTCATGTCAGGTTGCCGTAGGGCAGGGTTGGATAATACGATATTGATCAGTTTGTCAAGCGCTTCATGGCATTCGGGGGTCCATTCAAACCGGACACCTTTCCTTAATAGCTGAGTTAGTGGTCGGGCTATGGTGGCAAAATTTGGGATGAAGGGTCGCTGATAGCCTAGGACTCCTAGGGTACTTCTGACTTGTTTGACTGTTTGAAGGTCCCTGGGCCAGTCTTTAAGGCCATCGGCTTTTATGGGATCAATGGAGATTTTGTCTCCGTTAACTATGATGCCAAGGTATTCTATTTCGCTTCGTTCGAAGGCACACTTGGAAGGTTTCAGGAAATAAGATTCCTCTTCCAGTAGGTCTAGAACTGCATGTACAATCTGCCTGTGGTGGTTTACGTCGTCATTGGTGGCTATAAGGATGTCGTCCATATAAACAAAAAGTTCTGTGGGGTATTTGTTCAGGAGGTGTCGGAACATTCTGTTCATAGTTCGCGCAAATGTGGCAGGGGAGTTTGTGAGTCCGAAAAACATGACACGGGGTTGAAAGAGTCCAAAAGGAGTCTTGAACGCAGCTTTCCACTGGTCTTCCTCTCTGATTCGGATGTTATTGTATCCCCATCGAATGTCAAACTTGGTGAAGATCTTCTTCCCCTGAAGTTGTTCTAAGATGGTGTTGATGAGTGGCAGCGGGTACGTGTCTCGGACTGTAACAGCATTGAGAGGTCGATAGTCCATGATGGGCCTTAATTTTCCGTCTTTTTTCTTTCTGAAGAAGAATGATGAGGCATATGGTGAATTTGATTCCACAATATAGCCCTTTTCCAGATGTTCGTCCAAAAATTCCTTGGTAGCTGCTTTTTCTGCTGGAGTTAGGGGATATATTTTGCAGTTTAATGTCGCTGGTGCTTCTTTGGTGAGTGTGATCACATGATCTTCTTCTCGGGCCGGCAGGAAGCGTTGTGCCGCTTTTTCCGAGAACACTGCTGTGTGTCTTGTGTACTCTTCGGGGATTTCCGGTGTTTGTTTCGGTTTGGCTTGTGCTGCGTGTTCTGCCCACTGTTGCGCGATATTATCGATTTTCATCGGTCGCTTCTTTTGCTGGTACCCTGCCGTTTCAATGATGATTTCTTCTCCCTTCAGTTCGTTGCGCGTCCAATCGATCTCTGGATTGAAGGTTTTAAACCACGGGTGTCCCAGAATTAGTCGGTCCCTCCCCAGGTTGGCCACAAAAAAGGTTTGTCTGGCGACTTCTTCCCCTCTCTTAACGAACAGGTTGCAATAGTCGGTTATGGTGCCATCCTTGTTAATCGTACCATCCACGTTATGGACGATTCTGGGGTGGTTCAATGGTCTTGTCCCCATTCCTAGGGTTTCTAGTGTTCTTCGATCGATGAAATTATCGGTTGCCCCACAGTCCAGTAGGGTTTCGACTTGCGTTTCTCGATGCCACATATACAAGCGTACGTTCACTGTCATTGAGTCTCTCTTGTTACTGTACATGTTGTTAACACTTCCGTCTTCAGTAATCATTGCTCGGCAGCCCATATAATCATCTTCCATGTTCCTGTTGTCCAAATATGCCCCTCGTTCTTCTTCGGTCATTGATGCCTCGATAGCCGCAATTTGTTGTGCCTTAGTAAGCGGGACCTTCGGTCCGGGGTTGTTCTGTGCCGGTTCTGTGGGATCCGTAGCGGTGTCTACTGTTCGCGCGGAACTGTTCCGACTTGGTTGGCTTTGCGTGTTCTGAGGACAGTTTCTGGCCATATGACCCTGTTTGCGACAGCGGAAGCATCGTCCCTCCGATGCGAGTTTCTTTCGTTCTTCGTCGGTGAGCTTGGTTAGTCGTGGTGCCGGACCCGAGGTCGTTGCATCGACGTCCATCGGGACTACTCCATCGTTTCTTTGGGCTGTGGTGCGTTGATTATTTGTTTGTCGCGTGGTCTGGAACTGATATTGTCTCTGTCTTTGACTGTTCCGATTGTCTAGTCCTGCGTTGTGGAGTTCGCGGTTACGCTCCGTTTCTTTACGCGCTGCTTCCTTCCACTCGTTCATGTTTGCAGGCATCTTCTCTCTGAACAGAATACGTCGGTGTATACTCGCTTGAAGTCCCGCTCGAAAGCGCGCGATCGTTCCTTTTGCGTCGGGTTCCCAGTCTGCTGCTGCGGCAAGTCGTTCGAAGGTGGCAATGTAAGTATCGACATCGTTACTCTTCATCTCCAACTTCATTAACTGTTCGTATGCGTTCTGCGTTCTTGTAGAGTCTTTCCATGCATCTTTAAACGCTGTTTCGAACTCGTTCCAGAGTACTTCATCCGCTTCGGCTATGGCGTTGGTGGTCCTGGTGGTCTTTGTTTCCAGAGACGCTTCTTGGGAATCGACCCACGCGTCTACGTTTGGTCCTCGGATGTATGACAGTGCGTGTATTACACGGCTATATGGTTGGTTCATAATGTCGACATTTTTGTTTAGCCGCTTGTATCGTAGGAATTCGCGTAAAAAGGCCTCGCTTTTCGAGCGATCTCCGGTGAAGACGGTGGGTGGGACGCCTCGAAGGGCTCCACTAGTGATTGTTGACATTGCTGTGATAGGAGCGGTGACGGGTGCTGGGTGTATGATGGGTACGGTGGTGGGTGCGATAATAGATGTCGGTTGTACGGGAGGTACGGTGGCGGATGTTGGTTGGTTGGGCGGGATTGCTGGTGTGTCGAGGGGAAGCGTTCCTTGGAGGGATGCTATCGGGGTAAGTGCGTTTGTTATTTCTTCGATTCCTGTACTGATTTCTTCTGTTGTTTCAAACAGCTGGTTATGTCGCTCGAGGACTTCAAGTTGTCTCCAGTTAGGTAAGGGTACTTGATCTGGGATTCTTTCTACTGCGTGTAGCTGATTATTGATATAGTTTCCGGCGTGCCACTGTGAGTTTGCAAATACCAAGAGGTGTAGGGTGCCGTTGTCGGGGAGATAGTAGTTAGTCCCTAAGTTTGTGGTAGTCCAGATAGCGATTCCTCTTGCCGCTTGTGATAAGTTGTTGAGCTGCTCTGGGGCAGGGAAAGGATACTGTGTTGGTGCTGGGTTCTGTTGCGAGTTTGTACTGTGTGATGTCTTGGTGCTTTGAGTAGACTCTGAGTCTGAGTCTGGTGCTAAGGCACTGAATCTGCCTGAGCGCGACGTGGTGTCTGTCCCTCTGGAGAGGGATGGAGTGTGGAAAGTTCTGTCTTATGTCAAGGTCTCAGCAGGGACCTTGGTGCGACTTGCACTGCAATGGGATACTAAGTCTGTGTGTGGCAATTGTTATAGCACAAAGGCCAAGGCTCCGATGTAGTGGCCTCAATTAAGAGACACTGAGTATGGTGATGAGAAGTAGAGAGGGGCACACAGAGGTTGGATGGACAAGACAGTTGATATTGCTGAAGTATAGACGAAGACAGAACTAGAGAACTATTGTATCTACACAGGGTTTATATAGCTAGGAGTTGAATCCTTACTAAGGCGATAATACTATGCTGAGTAATCGAGGTAGGGGATGAGTAAGCGTAATCTTAGAAGATGAGTAATCAATCTAAGAGGATGAGTAATCAAGCCCTGAAGATGAATCAGCGTGGTACTAGAGCTGAGTAATCATACAAGTCAGATGAGTCATTTCAAGGATCAAGTAATCGATGTCATAGATAGGGAGAAAGGGGAAAGGAAAAATGATTCGGAGAGGCAGATCATGACAGGTTTGGTTTGCGCTGCGCGTTCTGCCCACTGCTGTGCGATGTTATCGATTTTCATCGGTTGTGTCCGTTTTCTCTGCTGGTAGCCCACTGTTTCAATGATAATTTCTTCTCCCTTCAATTCATTGTGTGCCCAATCGATCTCCGGGTTGAAGGCTTTGAACCACGGGTGTCCCAGGATTAGTCAGTCCCTTCCCAGGTTGGCTACGAAAAAGGTTTGTTTGACAACTTTTTCTCCTCTTTTGACGAACAGATTGCAGTAATCTGTTATGGTACCTCTTTTATTGATTGTACTGTCTGCGTTGCGCATGATTCGGGGGTGTTCTAACAGTCTTGTCCCCATTCCTAGTGTCTCCAGCGTTCTTTGGTCGATGAAATTGTCAGTCGCTCCGCAATCGAGTAACGCTTCGACTTGTGCTTCTCGATGCCACATATACAATTGTACGTCCACTGTCATTGAATCTCTCTTGTTACTGTACATGCTGTTAACGTTACTATCTTCAGTGATCATTGCTCGGCAATCCATGTAATCTTCTTCCATGTTCCGGTTATCCAGGTACGCTCCTCGTTCTTCTTCGGTCATGGACGCTTCGATGGCCGCGATTTGTTGTGCCTTGGTAAGCGGTACCTTTGGTCCCGGATTGGTTACTGTTACTTGTGCTGGTTCCACAGGTTGTGTGTCCACGGTTCTTGTGACGCTGATTCGACTTGGTTGTCCCTGTATGTTTTGGGGGCAATTTCTGGCCATGTGACCTTGTTTGCGACAGCGGAAGCATCGTCCCTTGGACGATAGTTTCTTTCGTTCTTCGTCGGTAAGTTTAGTTAGTCGTGGTGCCGGACCCGAGGTTGTTGCGTCGACGTCCATTGGGACTACTCCGTCGTTTCTTTGGGTTGTGGTACGTTGGTTGTTTGTCTGTCGAGTGGTTTGGAACTGATATTGCCTTGGTTTCTGGCTGTTTCGACCGTCAAGTCCCGCGTTGTGAAGCTCGCGATTACGTTCCGTTTCTTTACGCGCCGCTTCTTTCCATTCGTTCATATTTGCAGGCATCTTTTCTCTGAACAGGATGCGTCGATGTATATTCGCTTGAAGTCCTGCTCGGAAATGCGCAATTGTTCCTTTCGCGTCGGGTTCCCAATCGGCAGCCGCGGCGAGTCGTTCGAAAGTGGCGACGTAAGTATCGACGTTGTTATTCCTCATTTCTAGTTTCATTAATTGCTCATACGCATTTTGCGTTCTTGTAGAGTCCTTCCACGCATCTTTGAAAGCTGCTTCGAACTCGTTCCACAATACTTCATCGGTTTCGGCGATGGCGTTGGTGGTGCGAGTAGTCTTTGTTTCAAGAGACGTTTCTTGGGAATCGACCCACGCGTCCACGTTTGGTCCCCGAATGTACGAGAGTGCGTGTATTACTCGGCTGTATGGCTGATTCATAATGTCGACATTTTTGTTGAGTCGTTTGTAGCGTAGGAATTCGCGTAGGAAGGCCTCGCTCTTCGAGCAGTCTCCGTTGAAGACGGTGGGTGGGACACCTCGAAGGGCTCCGCTGGTGATTGCTGACATTGCTGTGGGGCCGAGTGTCGAATGTACGGTGGGTGCGTTGTGTACGGTGGGAGCAGTAACTGGTGCCGGTTGTGCGGGAGGTACGGTTGTGATACTAGGTGGGACGAGTGTTGGTGCGTTAAGAGGAAATGTTCCTTGGAGGGATGCTATCAGGGTAAGTGCGTTTGTTATTTCTTCGGTTCCTGTACTGATTTCTTCTGTTGTTTCAAACAGCTGGTTATGTTGCGCAAGGACTTCAAGCTGTCTCCAGTTAGGTAAGGGTACTTGTTCTGGGATTCTTTCTACTGCGTGTAGCTGATTATTGATGTAGTTTCCGGCGTGCCACTGTAAGTTTGCAAAGACTAGGAGGTGTAGACGGTTGTTGTCGCGGAGGTAGTAGTTGGTTCCTAAGTTTGTAGTAGTCCAGATAGCCGGTCCCCTTGCTGCTTGTGATAAGTTGTTGAACTGTTCTGGGGCAGGGAAGGGATACTGTGTTGGTGCTGGTTCTTGTTGCGGGTTTGTACTGTGTGATATTTTGGTACTGTGGTTAGATTCTGAATCTGAGTCTGAGTCTGGTGCTAAGGCACTGAATCTGCCTGAGCGCGATGTGGTGTCTGTCCCTCTGAAGAGGGATGGGGTATGAAAAGTTCTGTCTTATATCAAGGTCTCAGCAGGGACCTTGGTGCGACTTGCACTGCAATGGGATACTAAGTCTGTGTGTGGCAATTGTTATAGCACAAAGGCCAAGGCTCCGATGTAGTGACCTCAATTAAGAGACACTGAGTATGGTGATGAGAGGTAGAGAGGGGCACACAGAGGTTTGGTGGACAAGACAGTTGATATTGCTGAAGTATAGACGAAGACAGAACTAGAGAACTATTGTATCTACACAGGGTTTATATAGCTAGGAGTTGAATCCTTACTAAGGCGATAATACTATGCTGAGTAATCGAGGTAGGGGATGAGTAAGCGTAATCTTAGAAGATGAGTAATCAATCTAAGAGGATGAGTAATCAAGCCCTGAAGATGAATCAGCGTGGTACTAGAGCTGAGTAATCGTACAAGTCAGATGAGTTATGTCAAGGATCAAGTAATCGATGTCACAGATAGGGAGAAAGGGGAAAGGAAAAATGATTTGGAGAGGCGGATCATGACAACCGGGTCCACCGCCACCGCTCCCACCAGGTGGTCCTCTGCCACTGCCTGGTTGACCAGCGGGAGGGGGCCCTCCACCCAATGGTGGATTCCCTCCAGGCTGGCTACCTTTGCCTCCTTTGGCAAAGAACTGGTGCACTTTTCCACTTGGCTGCTGAGTTCCAGCCAGAGTAAGTGCTGCTGCTGCTGTCGTGAGCATTGTGCTCATTGCTAAACTTTGTGATATGTCGGGCTTTGTGAGGGAACTTTGAGTATGCCCCTTGGCCTCTGAGTCATCTACATCTATTCCTGAGACGCTTCCTTGGGCCTTGACCTTTCTTCCGAGCTGATAAGTGGAGGGTACCGGATTGGTTGCTATCCAATGACCGGTTTTGGAATCTTGTCCAATGAAGTACCACCAATCTTTGGATTGTTTGTATTTGATTGCGAGGTATTTGCCAGAGAGTGTATTAAACACCCAGTATCCCTCCTCGTCGTCAAATTCTTCCCAGCAAGCAGTTCCTTTAATATGTTCAGGAAGGTCGTCCTCGGTTCTTCTTTCAAGGGGGAATGGTTTAAACCCTTGAACAGATCTTGATTGCGTAAACCTTCGTGGTTTAGGCAGCTTGACTAGTGTTTATAGACTTAACTTAATGTTACGTCATGGTAGGGACATTCACCCAATGTGGGTAAAGGTCAACACTAGTCCGCTGACAAAACACTAAGGTTGGTCACATGTAAGTTACGAGTACTAAGTCCGACGAGGACTTAGAGAGTTCCTGATGACGAGTAGATCACCTCACAAGTCAGATGACTTAGAGAAGATCTTTAAGCGGATTAGACAGAGGGGAGGGGTTCAAAGACTGCTATGTTCAATATACCATATGGTACAAGAAGTCAAGTCTGAGGCATAAGGCCCCATACTGGCTAGTACTTATAGTATCTATGGACAATAGAGTCACAACTACAATAGCCGTCACTAGGACAATAGAGTCACTAGGACAATGGGTCACAGGGAATAATAAGTGTCCCAAGTCATAGCGAGTCATAGATGAGCTATGTCGTCACCTCAGACAAACAATGAGCTAGAGGACAATAGGGCCCTCTAGTCATAAAGAGTCATGTGCCATGAACAATAGGCACTCCGAGTCATAAAGTAAAGCACATGCCATCCCATGGTCATGTGCAACAGAACAATAAGAAAGCGACATAAATAGAAAGGGGTGTGGGCATAGGGTAAAAGGAAAGGTCATGTGATGGAAAATAAAAATAAAAATTGTACATTCATGACAGTACGACCCTAGGAATCCGTCAAAATATTTCATCAGCCTACCACCCTCAGATGGATGGCCAGTCGGAACGAACTAATCAATGGCTCGAGCAGTATCTCTGACACTGGAGCAATGTACAACAAGACAATTGGGCAGAAGCACTGCCAGTGGCGCAATTCACTCATAACTCATGGCCCAATGCAACTACGAAACACTCCCCATTTTCTCTTATCATGGGTTGGGAACCGCGGACAATGTGGACCCCAAAACCTACAACATCCCCATTGGTAGATCAACGATTAGAAGAGATGGTTATCAAACAACAACATGCGCAAGACTGTATTAAACACGTGCAACAATTGATGGAAGGCTGAGGAAAGACCCGCTTTATCCCCTATCAAGAAGGCACTCAGGTGTGGCTAAAAGGGATGAACCTTCAGACCTTTTATCCCACCACAAAGTTAGCACCCAAACAATATGGTCCCTTCTGGATCAAGAAGGTCTTATCAGATGTCTCCTACGAGCTGGAGTTGCCGAAGACTTGGAAGATTCACCCCGTGTTTCATGCTAACCTTCTCACACTGTATAAGGAGATGGAGCTACATGGGGCAAACTTCGCACGACCTCCACCTGACCTTATTGAAGGAGAAGAGGAGTTTGAAGTAGAGCGCATCCTACAATCAAGGTTGTATGGCTGAGGGCGCAAACTTCAATTCCTTGTATAGTGGAAAGGTTTTCCCATGAGCCACAGCTTGTGGGAGCCTCTAGAAAACATATGACACTCACCTGACCTTATCGCCGACTTCTACCAGCAACATCCTACCGCCGAAGGGGCTGGATGAAAGATATAAAGGCTGTGAACCAACAAAGCACATGAGGGCCTCACCTTCTAACTTGACCACCCCCATCATCTCCACTATTCCCCATCGCCAACCCTTCTGTCCTTCATTATCCGCTACCATGATCCCTCCTTGCTACTACTCGTACGAACGACCCATGATCCAGAAAAAGCTCTTTGAGAGCACCACAGATGTTACGCCCTAGCAGGGGCGTTGTGCAAGGGGTGGTTCAAGGGTTCAGAGTGTCTATGAAGACACACACTAATAGATGAGCAAAGACATCTATTGTCTGCGATGCTACAACCCTAATAGTGTCTAGATGGTGTTGTGCACAAGGTGCACAACTAACTTAGTGGTAGGACACCTAGTCTGAAGTGTAAGACACTTCTCTAAGCCTAATCTTGGTGGCGAACTAAGTCTAACAGGTGTGGCGTTGTTATAGTACAACTGCAAAGACTTCGAAGGAAGGTTGACTCAATTAGAGTCGAGGGAGGTGGTTCACAAGATGAGAGAGAGACAGTTCACACCAAAAGTACAAAGGCAAGGTTGCTAGATTGCAAATGAAGCCAAGTCTGGCTTCCTACCGTGTAAAGTACAAGTATATATACTGCTCAAGTCCCAAAGATGAGCATACAAGCGTAGACACATGTAAACATAGTTATCAAGGTTTTTTTTCTTTATCAGAAGCACAAGGCAAAACAGAGCAAGCCACATCTAGAACAAAGGTATGCACAAATGGAGAAGGGGAAGGGGAACAAACCAAAGTAGTGGTAAGGAAGACATACATGTGAAAGTGACTGAAGCGTCCTGATCATAACAACAGACGTTGTCTGTAGCCTGAAGTACTCGCCACCATCCTCATCCACTTCGACCCCTGTATCTGCCATGTCCCTCCTTGACCAGCTCAAACTCCAATCCGCCATCCTATCCCTCTTCATTACCACCGCCGTCGACACTCTTACCACCACCAACGATCACCACAAACATCGCCATTTGGATCCACAAACTGTCATCCCCACCAAAGCCCCCTCTATCTGTGACACCCCATCTGATAACGACGATCCATGGGCATCACCACCCTGGATTGAAGATCGGATGAAGCCATATTGAAAGATATGGGGCTATGGTGCCAAGGATGAGTACATTTTTACTTGGATCACTTAGGATGGACATTGGTTGTGTGAAGAACCCACTGAGGAGGAGAAGTACCTGCGCACCGCCTGGAAGAAGTCTGGTGCCCCTGTCCCAGTCGATCGTGTCAACTGATGGTCTGCCATGCTAGGGGCTAGCATGGGTCAGATGGGGGGGGTAATGTTATGATTTCTTGCCTTGCGACATACTGCGAAGGTGATATGGATTGCGAGAAGAACGGAACCTTACTAATACTTATGACCGGGTTAGTAAGAGTATATGTGTCATGGACTAATCATATCAGTCAGCAGTAGAATCACATGTCTTTATAGACTGTGAGGTAGTATTGCTATTCGTTGTATGGATTGGAGAGGAGCTTTAAAGCTACCTCGATATATGTATATAAGTCGTAGTATTGAGACCAAGGCTCTTTAGCTTGGTCTTCTTCAATTTCACTTCCGACTTGTATCCTTCCTCTCAGCAGGGAGTCCATTGCTCTTCACCTCTACTTCTATATCGACAAGATAGCACAAGGACACGAGATATTGTCTTGTTGCTTTGAGTTGTATACTTTGCTAAGTTACATACTCACCAGTGTTGTGTCGCCTCTAAATTGCCTAAGTCAGGCCTACGCCGTGAAAGCGTAACATTAAGACCAAGCTCTACAACCGTGGCGACCTTTCCGACAACCGCAGAACGCTGGATTAACTTTCAGCCTTACTTCATAGAACGAAGAGGAGCAAGGAACATACCCACAAGATATCTCAAAGCTGCAAGGTGGAGGACGAACGTTGGACCTGAAGGATATTACGTGGACACTTCAAGACCAAATAGGTGGTGCCCAGTCGAATTCAATTTCGAGGCAATTTGTTGGACTCGCATTAGGGAAAACCCGAGGGGTAATAACTGGGAAGTAGTTGCACCTGCTGAGGGCAATTTACGTTGTGATATTCACACAAACGAAGTAGTGATTCGATCAGAGTGGGGACCTATTGACGGTGTACCTGAAGAAACGCACTCTGCTAACTCACGAACGCCGGCTCCAAGTGAAGAGACTGAAGAATCAGGGGAAGAAGCTGACGAAGACGAAGAACAGGAAGAGGCCATTGAACAGATTGCGGAACTCACTAATCAAATTCAGATAGTGGAAGAACCCGAGAGAATTCAAATAATGGCCACCGAAACTATACAAGAACCTGTTAGAGAACGAATCGAAGAACCGAATGGACAAATGTTCATCAATCCAGAAACTGGACATGTGATGACAGCAGACGATATCGCACTGTATCGAGCAATTGGATCTGATCGCCCTGATCCCTCCTTCGGGAGGAGGGGGAGGAGGACCCCCTGGAGGAGGAAGAAGACCTCCCAATGGAGGAGGTGGATTCCCAGGAGGAGGATTCCCAGGAGGCGGATTCCCAGGAGGTGGATTCCCAGGAGGACTCCCAGGAGGAGGGCCTCCAGGTGGGGGACCACCAGGTGGAGGAATACCACCTGCAGGAGCACCCAATCATCAATCGGACAAATTCATTGGAAATGCACCGCAAATATTTACCGGAGACCGACTCAAAGCGGATGAATTTATAACCCAATGGTCATTATACTGGGGAGTGAACAATAACAACCCCATTATGACTAATGCTTACCGACGATCGATGTTGTTTCTCACATACATTCAAGGGAAGGCAGTAAACGAATGGGTCATGAACATGAGCCAATGGCTCAATCGGCAAGTAACTGGTGGAGTACCAGAACAAACACCGGATCTATGGGTCGAAACAGAAAGAGCATTCAGAAGAAGATTTGCAAATACCCTCGAAAGGGAACAGGCACAAGGAATGCTGAAACGAGGCCTAAAGATGAAGGACGGGGATCTTGACACGTATATCACGGAATTTGAAACGCTGGCACGACAAGCGGGATACCGGTTAAGTTCCGTTCAAACTATTGATTTGTTCACCGATGGACTACCACGACCCCTATTTGAAAAGGTATTCCAAATGGATGATCCACAAACATTTGAAGAATGGAAGGATGCGGTCAGACGCCGACAACAACAGTACATCCACATGAGGGCAAAGTTGGACGCCCATAAAGGTCAGATTCCGAAACCACGTGGATTTACGACCAGAGGAACCATGCCTGGAAATCTTCCCAATCCAAATGCGATGGATACGTCAGCTGATAGAAGTCGAGCGCGGTTGGCTGGATCAGAAGAAATCGATTACACACAGCCACCTTACTCTCCGCCCAATCGAGGAAGAGGTCGCGGAGGAAGGACCAAATGGAAGAGACATTACGTGTTATAATTGCGGAAAAGAAGGGACACATCAGCCGTAATTGTTATCAAGCACGAGGACAAGGTCAAAATAGTCAAGGGCCGATCCACGGATACTGAACCAGTGACGATACGAAGCACAATATCCGGAATGACGGAAGAAGAACAGGCCCAGTATTGGATGAGTCAAGTAGCCGAATTGGGAGATGGAGCGAAGGATCGGATCTTAAAGGATCTGTGGACAAAAGAGGGTTTTCAGGACGCCTGAACCCATCGGCCTGGGTGAGGGCGGTCAATTGTAATTCTGTGATTATCACACGCTATCGATCTATGCGAATTCCAGTTTCGATAAGAACAAATTACTCAAAGGCCGACATCAGAGTCCTAGGTAGACTCAGGAGCAACCGACAACTTCATCAAACCCTCATTTGCTAAACGAATGGGGTTAGGAATGAAAAGGTTAGAAAGACCCCGCAAAATATGGAACATTGATAATACGGAAAACAAAGCGGGGCGTATTACTCATTGCGTGGATCTCGATGTGCAAACTAAAGGGATTCACAAGGAAATGCGATTCCTAGTAACCAATACAGGACAAGAAGAGATGGTGCTAGGATATCCATGGCTAGCCCAATACGAACCAAAAGTCAGTTGGAGGCACGCTACTATTCACGAGGACGCCCTTCCTGTAATACTCCGATCCATTAACCCGAAAAAGGAAGGATTGGTAATTGCCAAAGCACTAACGATCATCGATAAGGATCAAATTGTTAAGCAATTAGATCAAGAATGTTCCATCAAAACTACGGCAACAGAATTGGCAATAGCGGCAAAACAATACTCCGTCAAGGCGGAATTACCCAAGGAATATCAAGAATTTTCCCATCTATTCAATGAGGAAGCTTCTTATCGATTCCCACCATCTAGACCATGGGACCATGCGATCGAATTCAAAAAAGGAACACCAGACGCCATCGATTGCAAGATATATCCTCAAACACAAGATGAGGATAAGGCACTCAAGGAATTTCTGACGGAACAACTAAAAAAGGGGTATATTCCGACCATCGAAATCTCCCTATGCATCACCTTTCTTCTTCGTCAAAAAGAAAGATGGAAAACTGCGACCGGTGCAAGATTATCGGAAGATCAATGACTACACCATCCGAAATCAATATCCACTACCCCTTATCTCAGATCTTATATCGGACCTTAGTAATGCCCACATCTATACCAAGTTAGATGTACGATGGGGATACAACAACGTAAGGATTAAAGAAGGGGATGAAGAAAAAGCAGCGTTCAAAACCCGATACGGTTTATTTGAACCAACAGTTATGTTTTTTGGGTTAACCAATTCACCGGCGACATTCCAGACAATGATGAACTACATATGCAGGGACATTATCGCCAAACACGAACAAAAGGGTACAACCATACGGGTTTATATGGACGACATCGGAATAGCAACTAAAATAGGCACTGATCTTCAAGCGCATATTGAAGCTGTCAAAGATGTTTTACGGGTATCAGCGGAACATGATCTCTATTACAAATTAGAGAAATGCACATTCCATGCGCCACGGATGGATTACCTGGGGGTAATCCTTGAAAAGGGGGTAACACGCATGGACCCTGTAAAAATTGAAGGCATCAAAAACTGGCCTAGACCCAACAAAGTAAAGGACGTACGATCTTTTTTGGGATTTTGCAATTTTTACCGACCATTTATCCGAGGATTTGCCACACATGCCAAACCATTGAACAAATTAACCAAAAAGGAAACGGAATGGCAATGGACAAAAGAACAAGAAACGGCATTCCAAACCCTCAAAGATCTTGTGACCCAAGAACCAGTACTGGCACACCCAAATTTGGAAGAACCATTTGAATTAGAAGTCGATGCTTCGGGATTTGCAGTAGGGGCAGTACTACTCCAAAGGAAGGAAGACAAAAAACGCCATCCTATTGGGTATTATTCGGCTACACTCAATGAAGCGGAACGAAATTACGACATCTATGACCTGGAACTATTGGCAATTGTGAAAGCATTCCGGCATTGGAGACCATATTTGGCAGGATCACCCCACAAGGTGAAAGTATTCTCAGATCATCTGAATTTGCAATACTGGCGTTCTCCACAGAAGATCAGCAGACGAGTAGCCAGGGAAGTTTTAGAACTTTCAGGAATACAACTTTGAAATTCACCACATCAAAGGAAAAGCCAATGGACGAGCTGATGCCCTATCACGAAGACCCGATTATGATCAAGGGGAACAAGATAACGAAGGAGTCATAGTACTTCCTGATCAAGTATTCGTTAGGGGAATGACAACGGAATCGACTAACGGAATTACGGAAGTTCTAGAACCAAGAGACATGAACCCTGAAGACCCCGTGTTCAGTCAAGACCAGGAAAAACTATCTTCATGGGTAAATGCTCATCGATTGAAGAAAGTACAAGGGACCTGGTACAAAGATGGAAAAAGGGTAGTCACGGGAGGACTATATGCAAGAGGAACCCTAATCAAGGCTCATCACGACTCCCCTGTATATGGACACCCCGGGATCAAGAGAACAGCGGAATTGGTGGCACGATATTACTGGTGGCCTGGAATGAATTATGACATAAAAGAATATGTCAAAGGATGCGCCGAATGTCAACGCCACAAGATCAATACCAGGCCCATCAGAGCGCCCATACAACCAATATATCCGAAACCAGAAGCAATGCCATTTGAAACTGTCACCCTCGACTTTCATCACCAAACTTCCCACGTCCCAGGGGTATGATACCATATTAACAGTCACGGACCATGACTGTAGCAAGGCGTCAATATTCATACCATGCAATGAAGAAATCACGGGAGAAGGAACGGCTAAACTATATGCCCGGCACGTGTTTCTTCGTTTTGGATTGCCAAGCAAAGTTATCAGCGATAGAGATCCGCGATTTGCAGGGAAATTCATGAGGGAATTGTGCAAGATATTGGGAATCGAACAAAACATATCAACGGCATATCATCCAAGAACCGATGGACAATCAGAAAGAACAAACCAGTGGCTAGAACAATACCTCCGATTCTGGACCAATGAACAACAGAATAATTGGAGCGATTATCTTCCAATTGCGGAGTTCGTCCATAACAATTGGCCTAATGAAACCACAAGGGAATCACCATTTGCAATTCTGATGGGATATAATCCGCGCGCTGATTGGATTGATAGGCCATCACCAATTCCTCAGGTACAATTACGTCTACAGCAAATGGGGATGATCAGACAAAAAGCCCAAGAACTCATGATCAAGGCACAAAAGTCATGGGTTAAACACAAGGAAACCCCGAAGTTTAAAGAAGGGGATCTAGTGTGGCTTGAAGGACGTAATCTACGGATTAATCAACCGGCTGCAAAGTTAGCCGCTAAGCGACATGGCCCTTTTAAGGTTGCTCAGGTGATGTCCCTATACAGTTATCGATTGGAACTTCCCACGCAGTGGAGCATCCATCCAGTGTTTCACATCGATCTTCTCACCCCTTACAAAGAAACACTCATACACGGGCCAAATTACTCACGACCACCACCGGATCTTGTGGAAGGGGAAGAAGAATATGAAGTTGAGAAGGTTCTAGACGAACGGCATTTCGGCAGAGCAAAACGACATCAGTACCTGATCAAATGGAAAGGGTACCCAGACTCGGAAAATCAGTGGGTCAATCAGGAAGACGTATTTGCCTGAAGAAGCAATCAGGGAGTTTGAAACTTCTAAGTCCGCCTCTAGGAAAGATAAAAGGAAGAGGCGTAACGAGCTAAGTTCTTCAGCAAACACCACTGCTACCTCTTCTTCACTCTCACATGCAATGTCTTCCCCCTCTGCTTCATCCTACTTCGCCCCTGCCATCATCCGTGCCGAGCAGGAGCCCCAGCCCGTCGCTGCTCCCATCACCAATGAGGAGTTGGTCTCCGTCATGCAACAATTCCCAGAACTCAGTGGGGGAACAGTGGAACCGGATTTCGAGTCTGAACGGTACCATGTTGTCAACCCCAACACCCGAGAAGTCTGCACCAGCATTCCCCTCACAAGAGCCGAAATCGTGGGACTTTGCAGAGCTGTCCCGGATGGTGAACTCGTCCAAGCGTCAGTATTCCGAGTACAGACAGCAACAGGAGGAACAGAAGAAATGGAAAGCGATGGCCCAGGAATGGAAGGAGGAGCAGATATGGTATGCAGGGGAGAAGCGCAGAGCGAAGCTGGAGGAGAGACGGCAGTTAATTCGCAGGATCCGGGACCAGCAGACGACGAAAGCGGAGATGAGGACCTCTACCCCATTCGCCACGACTTCCTCGACCACTCCGAAGTCCAAGAAGGTGTGCAAGAAACCCCGCATTTACTCTATACAGACGGGAGCCCAATGTGTAGAGGAAACGTCCACTCTCATGGACATGTACTCTCCTTATCCCCGAATGCACACCATGCGCGCCCGTCTCGCCGAAATCAAGCAGGTCTTGCGCCTCCAGGATTCGTTCACAACACAGGAGTGAACTTCGTGCATTTTCCTATCGAGCTAGGAGGAGTAGTGAGACAGGCCCGATTCATACAAGTCATCATGGGCCCCAACCCTATCGTAATCGGAATCATCGATGAGTCCTGATAGAACCTTCGCTAAACCCTTATACACTCACCCTCACTACACCTATGGCGCGCGACCCCGGTATGCTCAGGAAGATTGTATTGTCTTCGGGGCTTCATTTGAAGACCGGGAGAAGGTCGACAAGGCGGTGAGGGATATCAAGGATCCCTCCCTATGCGCGGAGATACACCGCTTGCGAATCCTGCAAAAGGAGACAAGTCGATTGGAGGCCAGGTTGGTAGAATTGGAAGGAATTCTCGCTGACCTTGACAAGGATCAAGATCACTGTCTCAAGCAACTTGAAAGGGCAGGAGCGTTGGATCGAATTGAAGAGAAAAATGGCGAGTTGGATCGAAGGGGCGGAATCACGTCGAGGACGTCGTGACTGAAAAGGGGGTGATGATACGGATTGCGAGAAGAACGGAACCTTACTAATACTTATGACCGGGTTAGTAAGAGTATATGTGTCATGGACTAATCATATCAGTCAGCAGTAGAATCACATGTCTTTATAGACTGTGAGGTAGTATTGCTATTCGTTGTATGGATTGGAGAGGAGCTTTAAAGCTACCTCGATATATGTATATAAGTCGTAGTATTGAGACCAAGGCTCTTTAGCTTGGTCTTCTTCAATTTCACTTCCGACTTGTATCCTTCCTCTCAGCAGGGAGTCCATTGCTCTTCACCTCTACTTCTATATCGACAAGATAGCACAAGGACACGAGATATTGTCTTGTTGCTTTGAGTTGTATACTTTGCTAAGTTACATACTCACCAGTGTTGTGTCGCCTCTAAATTGCCTAAGTCAGGCCTACGCCGTGAAAGCGTAACAGAAGGGGACTTCTTCCCATGTTCCCCAAAGTTGACGCCATGTGTCCCTCTATCCATGGATTCCTATCTTTGCGACTCTTTCCCCTGCTTCATATGACCTGTCTCGATTCCCACACGCCTCGTACGTCATGGACAGCTTTGTCTTTGTTATCTTTACTATCTTTCCCCTCGACGTCATCCTACATCCAGACCCCTCACATGTCTGCCTTCATGGACAGCTTCGCTTCTTTATCTTTAACTTCCTTTCATACCTGACGTCCCTTGTGACTTGTCTCTTGACTGATGAGGCCTTACGCCTCTACGATACAATGACTGATGACTCCTACTATACGTCATGATATGACTGTTACCTGGTCCTCTGACCACCACATCCACAGACATGTCACTGATAGTTGACCTAGACCTGTGTCCTATCTTTGATATCGTATGATACCCTTCATGCCCATATGTTCCTCATGGCGCCATCTGTTTACCTAGCTATGTGGCCCTGTTGTTGTCTCTTTGGGCTTGTACTAGTATATAGGTCGTAGTTGGACTGGCTTGTACTGCAGTTCTGACTTCTTGTGTAATACCACATCAGTTCTCGCCAAAGACTACCTTTGACTCACCTTTGCATTTGAGTCCCTGACTTCGCTTGCCTTCGTGCTTGAGCTCAGCTTCCCTTACTCAGGTTGATAAGCTTCAGACGCTTGTTCAACTCTTGTTCATCCCTGGACTAAGTCTTAATCGACTCGCTCTACCAGAACGTCTGACGATTGACTTAGAAAGTACACGCCGTACTTAACGCCCCTGTGGTGGCGTTACACATTAGATTAAGTGCCCTAAAGGACATTGCAAACTTACCTTAAGTGCCATAACCTCAGAGAACCTTGCATGGTTTTTGAGAGCAAGGTTGACCATTGGGTCATTGTCATCTTCCTTGGTCTCTGTTAAGCCATTGTGGCCATCCACCTTCAGATTGAAAAAGTCTTCAGTGTTATGATAGGTGTGAAGGACTCACTTTCTAGTGAGGCCATTGATACTTGGAACACGAAGGGGGATGACAGATGAGAGGGAGGAGGATGAGGTAGATTTGGAGGATTAACAAGAAGGCTTTGAACACAAGCAAAACAGCGAAGAGAGTGATCAATCCAATGGTGATAGAGGAAAGAGGACAAGAGGGTTTGCAAGTGATAGTCACAAGTGGACAGTCTGAGGGCTGTCCATAGTATTAGTCTAGCTTATATATCTAGTTACATGGTCTGTGCGCAGTAGAATACTCTGGAATGTAATGGAAGCTTTATAAATAGTGTCCAATGGCATTAGTCTCTCTTAGATCTCGTGACCTTCTCCGCAGTACATCTTGTAGAAGCCGGTAGAAGGCTGTAGAAGGTCATAGAACCTTTTAGTACTAATAATAGAACCTTGTTTACCCATTAGTAACTTGTTTGAACTCTGTCCACAAATTACAACAAGTCAAATCATCCAAAAACATCAGGTGACAATGAAAACGCGATATTGTGGACGCCTCTACTCATCACTTTTGCGCAAACGGACATGGTGGGACCATAGAGCCCAGGTTTCCTACTATATGGGAGGTGGAACCAAGGGTCCTAGTCGGACAACTTGATAGTACCCTTTCTTTGAGTGTGGCCAGTACTATTGATAGTACGTTGGTATAACTAAGTCATGAACGCAGCATACTAGTTCATGACAATAGGAGGGAGTGTGGGTGGTAGTCAAAGCTGAGGTTGAAGCTGAAAATTTTTGTTTGTTCTTCAAACAAACATATTAGTAATCTTTTCCCTCACTGCATTTCACCTGAACTTGGTTGCCCTTTATTGTGCCACCATCGTACTCTTGCTGATTCACTATCTCACTTTCATGGGCTATACAAAGTGGCATTGAATGACCATGAGCAGGGCCTTTAGATACTTTAAGGTCAGTTCTACCCTGGCATCTCTTTGTGATGCACATATCAATGATTTAGGCTCTCTTAGCAGTGCTCACCTGTGTTTCTGAGGGCATGGATGTAGCTGTGTTTCTGAAGCTGAAGGTACATTTTTTGTGTGCTTTTGATAGTGAGATTTGTGCCTTACCCCACAAAGTTTTAGGCCTACCTGGTAGAGGGTTGCTAAGACATGCTGTGTTGTGGTTTGAGCCCACAGTATTACTTTGGCTCAATGTACCCATGTGAGTCGAAGTTTGTAATAGAGCATTGTTATCGATCAGTGTCACATGTGGGAGATCCATCTAAAGACCCATCTGAGAACAGTGAGTTCATGGGGCCATCTATGAAGCTCAAAATGAAGGTAATAAGAATGAGAGGGAATGTTGTGTAAATATGACCAAGTAATGACAGGAATTGAAATGGGGAATTGTCACGGTACCACACCCATGTTGTGTTGACTCCAATCGTGTTCACATGATCCTTCATTCCTAGGCAATCAGCTTTGACTTGCTCGATGTTGACATGAATGGTCTGAGGTTCCCCTTGTCTGTGGGGCTGCTTGGCAGTCTTCCTAACTTATCACACCAGAGATAGACGATGATAGACCACTAGGCGAAGAGCACTAGGGAAGGGACTTGATTGGTGGTAAGAATACAAGTTGCTAAAGCTAAGGTAAGAAAGTAAAGACCTTAGCCCTTATATACACAAGAGGGTGCAGGTTTAAACCCAGCAAACCCTAACACACTGATCCTAGGAATGAGTCATCCAGGAACCACAAAGATAAGTAAAGTCTGAGATAAGAGACCATGAGGTGTGATAAGCACCACCCCTCAAGATAACGATGCTGTAAGTCCGTGATATGCAACAATAAACGTACACATGCCCTTAATGCTGATGATAGGGGATAAGGAGATAAGAATGATAAGGGTCCTGTCCAATGATGATGTGTTCACCTATCATGCCCCAAGGTGCTACGATAAGGCATAGTCCATGGCCTTTCAGCCGCTTCTAGACTCGTCACATGCCATCCTAGAGGTTATGTGATCATTCTGGTGTCACTGTTCGTGCATAAGTTGATCGCTCACCCAGCAAATGCCACTCATCTGGTTCTATGAAGAGCCATTCCATCCTTGCTTGTGTGTCTTGCAGCATCTGTTCAACTTCTTCTTCGTCATGTGAGTCTTCTATGCTCAGTGACATGCTGTAGTGTTCAGCCCGTTGTCGCATAACTTCTGCGTGACATTGTTCTTCCTGGGCAAGTACCACTGCCCATACTTGGTTGTTGCTGAACACTTCCTCTTCCAGTTGCCCCTCTTTCAAGGGCTCAGGGTCACATGCACTGTCATTACATAACAGGAATGGGGATGAAAGTACATCCTCTTTATATTGATAATTCTTTGCACCAACTAAAAGACATTAAAGGTCCACTCATTGCATCACACCCTCTTCCTCTGCCCATCACCGCTATCATGACCTAAGCATGAGCCTGTTGTTGTGGCTGCAGTTGGTTCTTCAGCCCTTGTGGCCTTTCTCAACATGTTAACAGATCTCAGGATCTGAAATGCCATGCCTCAAAAGTGTCTATGCAAACACCATTTGCATTTCAAACACATGTGGGGTCTAAGCTAGTCTCAAACTCAAATTCTACATCATGGGACAGTGGAGGTGGCACTAGTGGTGTGTCAAGTGTTGAGCACAGCACAGGTAATGTCTTGTGGTCGTATGCAGCAGACTTGCTAACACACATCAATTTCAGTTGTTGCTAATGTGTTATGACAGTACAATTTTATTTTTATTTTCATCACATGACCTCTCCTTTTGCCCTATGCCCACACCCCTTTTCTATTTATGTCACATTCTTATTGTTCTGCTGCACATGACCATGGGATGGCATGTGTTTTACTTTATGACTCAGAGTGCCTATTGTTCATGGCACGTGACTCTTTATGACTAGAGGGCCTTATTGTCCTCCAGCTCATTGTTTGTCTGAGGTGACGCCATAGCTCGTCTATGACTTGCTATGACTTGGGACACTTATTGTTCCCTGTGACCCATTGTCCTAGTAACTCTATTGTCCTAGTGACAGCTATTGTAGTTGTGACTCTATTGTCCATAGATACTATAAGTACTAGCCAGTATGGGGCCTTATGCCTCAGACTTAACTTCTTATACCATATGGTATATTGAACATAGCAGTCTTTGAACCCCTCCCCTCTGTCTGATCCGCTTAAAGGTCTTCTCTAAGTCATTTGACTTGTGAGGTGATCTACTCGTCATTAGGAACTCTCTAAGTCCTCGTCGGACTTAGTACTCGTAACTTACATGTGACCAACCTTAGTGTTTTGTCAGCGGACTAGTGTTGACCTTTACCCACTTCGGGTGAATGTCCCTACCGTGATGTAACATAATGTTAATACTGCTGACATGATACAGCCTGATGGCAAAGACACTGCTAGGCCCACTGATGGTGAAGATCCAGCTGACATCATAGATGCTGACATTCTCAAACTATTGGCTCAAGACTTCAATTGTGATGCCACACTCAACCCTGGACAAGGTCATTCCACATTATCAGATTGATCTCAATCCCTCAGGTCATAGCAACCAGACCCAGTGCCACCACTGCCACTGCCACCACCACCTATACCCTCTAAATGCAGCAATATGGATGACCTGTCACCCTCAGTAAAAAAGGTAAAGTTGGCTGATGTCAGCTGGTAGTTGGATATAGTCACTGGGTAGTCAAATGTAGTCAAATAACGAAAAATGACTATTTAAAAGATTTTTGACTAAAGTTTGACTATGTATTAACTACAAATGACTATGAATGACTATGAACAACTACAAATAGTTTGGTTTGGGGGCTTTTTCAAAGTCAAAGCAAGTCGATACACAGTTGATCTTAGTCATTTTTGATAATTCCATAGTCAATTTCAGTCCAATTTTAGTTGTTCTGAGACTGATCCAAGTTACCAAAAGTCATTTTCTTAGTTAAATTTTGTCCTCTCTTAGTCATCCTATGTACTTTTTAAGTGTTTGGTAGTCAAATAAAATTCAAATTTTTCATCTGGTGGTCATGCCAGGTCTGCAGTACTCTACATATATATATGTCAACAGATCCAAATGCTAGTAAAAAAACCCCCAAATCTTGTCAAATATGGGTGCAGTGGTGCACAACACTATGCCTATGCAGTGACTTGCTTTGAGGGCCCTTTCTTTGGCTTGCACCACTGGCAAAATGGGGTCAGTATCTGATACCCCAGATGATGAGAAACTTTTTTTTTTTTTTTTTTTTTTGAATCCATTTATATCCCAGGATAAGTATCTTAATACAATGACTGGTCACATACCAAAGTAGAGGCTGATAGAAATGGTAGTACTAAATTCCCAAAGTCCTTCACAAACCCCCAACCCTTAGGCCCCTACTAGCACCACAAAGTACTTACAATAAAACCTGGACCACTCCTTCCTACTAAATTTCATCAGGGAGACCAACTTAACCAGGCACCACCCCAGAAGTAGACCCTGACTGTTCAAGTTCGGTGGAGTATGGTGTGTTTCAGTGAAATGCTGGTTCTTCTATGGTGTCTTTAGGCAGAAGGGAAAAGGAGAAGGAGAAATCGAAAAGGGGAAAAGTGTGTAGGATCCCCTTTGAAAGGGTATCACACAACTCATGACTAGCTCCGCGCGATCTCCATTACCTTATGATTCTCAAATTTGTCATACTTTCTGACGAGACCGGTCTTGTATTATTATACTGCCCTGAAATAAATATGGTTCCAAAAAAAAAAAAAAGAAAAGTGTGTAGGAAAAGGTTAACAAAAGTTGGGGTACCCTCCCAGAGATGATAAGAAACTTACCTTCTCAATAATTTCCATGACAGTTAACTTAAGGATGTGTGATAATTTAGGGGATTTGAGTATGACCACAATAAGATCTGTATGGGAGATAG
Organism: Lactarius psammicola; assembly: GCA_025769895.1. NCBI lineage: Eukaryota > Fungi > Basidiomycota > Agaricomycetes > Russulales > Russulaceae > Lactarius > Lactarius psammicola. The sequence continues at coordinate 42,472 of WTXK01000161.1, forward strand.
TGAATATGAATGTATTAAGTTAGAATGAATGACTCTGATAAACAGCATAGGTGAAGGAATTCATACTCACAGTGACAAAGGAGACTGTGGTGAGATATGGATAGTGCAGGGAAGCAAAGTATCTTGCAAGTGAGCAATAGCAGGGTCTGATAACACAGAGATGAGAACTGTGGTATCAGGGCATACATGGTGTGCTACTTATACATCTAGAGACAATAGGCCTTGTATTATAATAGGAGACAAGGAAAGTGTCATACAATAAGTAGAAGTACAATAAGCCCCTAATACAATAGAGGGCAAAACAAAGGGAGTGTACTTAGATAATAAGTACAAGGAGTGTAAAGAACAAAGGTATATCACAATAAGGATATAACAAAAGGAAAGTCCTAACATGTATTATAATAACAAGTCTTTGTGATTGTTCTGTACATATGATGTCATAGATAACAAGTCTGAGATTATGATGATCATAATTATCTAATCTACATAAGTCCTATATATCTAATCTTATCTAAAGCAGTCCATATCTGCATAAGTCCATTGAGCTGGTAAGTGTGCACAGGTCACTTATTAACAGACTCACTGTCCTTACACTTCAACTTTGGGGTGCTGAGCTTGTTGTTAGAGAATAAGGCCACAAGCTCTGGCATTTAAAGGAGCTTGAGTGAGATGGCATCTGTGTGAGTGCCCTAGAGGTTGTGGGTGAGATAATATAGTCTATGAGTAAACAATAATGCACCTTGTTTAACCCCACTGAAGGTCCTGTGGGTCCCTTGTATTCTGTGCTGGTGCTGGGCTGCTGGTTGGTAGAATCAGCTGTGGGAGCCTCTGGGGTATTGCTTGTGACAATGCCAGCAACAGGAACTGGCTGCTTGATTTTGATTGTGGGCCCACATGGTGGAGGCAACATTGTGATGTTGTGATATGAAGGAGTGGTGGGAATGGGTGGGATATGATTTTGGGAAGTAAGGACCTAGAATGGATAGATCAGAAAAACTTGGAGGAGAATAATTAAATATGTACCCCACCAGCACCAACCCAGCAGCTTTTAAGACACTCAAGGGTCTTCTTAAGATAGATGTCACTAATAAATCCACTTGTCTTTGAGATTCTGGCATTCTCACACATCAGCCTCACTTCCTGGCATGTTTTGATGGTGGCTGCCACAAGCTTGAGGGCAGTTGTGACATTGCTGATGTCCTGCCAGCTGGTAAGTGAGGATAATAGGATGATCCCACCCGCCACCCACCATAAATTGTTTGTGCCCCCAACCTTGGCATGTGTTGTCCTTGTCAATGTCTGGTGAGGATGGGTCCATGAATTGGACATGATTGAGAAGTGTCATGACATGCTCAGATGGCTCGCTTTGTTTGAATGATGACTGTGCATTCATGGATTGAAGGAGCTAGGGAGCATTGGTCAAGGAAGAGAAGTCAGATGTAAAGATGGCTGCAAGGATACAGTTTATGGAAGCACATGTGAAGGGGATATTTTGACTTACTAATGAGATTGTTGGCTGAGGATTTGACTCTAGATCAGTAAACATAAGTAAATGAGTGAGTCAGACACACCTGATGGATCAATGTGGAGTATATGAAGAGTTATTGGCGCAGGTTCCACATGGACCATCTTGGTGTGGTTAAGGAATGTGGGTGTAATGTTGTGTGCCATGGGTTTTTTGCCCACTGTGTGTGGGTACCACTCCTTAGTTGGGTCGGACATCGTTGAATAGAGTACATACCATTCGAGGACCCTCACGTGCCCACAGTCTTCTGCCCCAAAACTAAAGCATTGTCTTTGCTGTGCTTTTGAGTCTGCAATGCCAAGGGTGATTTGGGGCCAGGGCTTAATTCAAGAGCCCTTTTTGCTGTGTTTATGGGCACCACCTCCTGAACTTGTGGAATGGATGCAGTTAGTGTCAGAGGATGGGGATTATTGGAGAGATTGGAGTGTGGAGGAGTGGCACATATGGAGCCCATTGCTGCCCCAGCCCTGGCTTTCACCTCATTTCACTGCAAAAAAACCTGTGTGATCACAGTGTCAGCCTTTCAATGAGCCAAACACAAGCATAGTAATTTCTGCTCTGCTTTAAGGTCAAGTATGGCTTGATCATACTTGGCCACAAAAAATTTCTTAACAAGTGTCTTGGTCCATGATTTGGAGTGGCCAGCATGCATGGCCAATTAGGGGTCTGAGTTAATGAAGTTGATGAGCTTCTGAACAATTATCTCTGTGGAACATTGTATGTTTGATAGTTTGAGATTTGAGATGGGATTGCCATTCGGACAGCAGAGAGCAAGACTGAGCTTTGGTTGACTCTGGTTTAATTTCATGGTGATGGGGGGCCCTGACTTGTTTTTTGCACAGTCTTCAAAATCCCAAAGCACCGATTCCAGAAGACATCATGGGTGCATGAGTGGAGCCACCACACTTTTAAGAAGGTCTTTGATAGCCTTCTCCATTGTGATATTGAATTTTGTGGGTTAAGAGGCGGAATTGCTTGGCCCTAACAATGATGCATGAGAGCTGGGGTGATGAGAATCTGCACAGCAAGAGCTCACACTGTGGGGTACCACTGCCATGGAATGTGAGTTAGTGATTACTTGAACTTCAGAAGCAAATGAGTATGCACCTTGGTATATATTTGGGGCATGGCATTCCCCTGCAAGATCTTGTTCTGGATACTTGGCAAGGGCAGAGGACAAGTGAAGATGAGCTTTGTGTAGTTGGGAGTAAAGGGGGTTATGAGAGAGCTCGGCATTGGTGAGTGCCATGATGACATTGGGGGGGATCAAATGAAGAGAACTCTTGTGAGGAACCATTGAATGGTTAAGACTGGTGTTATGCCCTAGCAGGGGCGTTTTGCAAAGGGTGGTTTAAGAATTCTGAGTGTCTATAAAGGCACACACTAATAGACAAGCAAAAATGTCCATTGTCTATAATGCTACAATTCTAGTAGTGTCTAGAAAGTGTTGTGCACAATGTGCACAACTGACTTAGTGATAGGACACCTAGTCTGAAGTGTAAGACACTTCTCTAAGCCTAATCTTGGTGGCAAACTAAGTTAAACAGGTGTGGCATTGTTATAGTACAACTGCAAAGACTTTGAAGAAGGGTTGACTTGATTAGAGTTGAGAGAGATGGTTCATAAGATGAGAGGGAGACAGTTCACACCAAAGATACAAAGGCAAGGTTGCTAGATTGCAAATGAAGCCAAGTCTGGCTTCCTACAGTGTAAAGTACAAGTATATATAGTGCTTAAGTCACAAAGATGAACACACAAAGGCAGACATATGTAAATGTTGTTATCTGAGGTTTTTCTTATCTAAAGCACAAGACAATATGAAGTAAGCCATATGTAGAACAAAGGAGACACACCAATGGGGTAACAGAGATAACAGAACCAAGACAAAGGTAAGTGAATACATACATGGGAAAGGGACTGAAGTGTCTGGATTATAACAACTGGAATGCAAAGTTGAGCCCAACATGTGGGAGTGTGAAGGGGCAAAAGTAGTCCCAGAGTTGTTGAAATCATGGTTGGTGTCAACATTTGAGCATTGTCCGTAAGAATTTATTGGGGGCCTCAACCCTATTGGAGGCTTTAACCTGTACTGAAGGCCAAGTGCAAATTTGTCTTAATCCTCCTCCTCATCATGGTGGGGTACCAAGTCCAAGTCCAAGTCTGGGGGGGAATGGCTGGTCAGACCAAAGTCACTGTTGTAGTCCTTGAAGTTAGACATCATGTTTGAGGCAGCATATAGAAATAAGACTGAAAAGAGAAAAGAGATAGCAACTTGATGCAGCAAGAGAAGTTGAGATTTGAGTTCAACATAATGTGAGTGCAAGTCAAATGAGCATGTGCCCTTTGCAAGCTCCACACCGGAGCCCCCTGCTTGCCCTCATGCTTTTGCTTGCCCCCACTACAATATACCAATTCTTGTCCATCCAGTGTCAATTATGCAACTATGATGCCTCAAAGCACTTCAAGATACCTCTGCCAATGCTCCAAGTGCTCTGGAGCTTCAAAAATGGTCACAAAATGCACAATTGAGTCACATCTGTGACAAGATCAAGCCTTTCACCAAATGCTCCCACTCAACGCTGAATCAGCTCCTTTCGTGAAAACTTGCATAAATAACACCATCCAACTCCTCTCTCAACTCAATGGGGGCCTTTTACTGCCTGAGACAGTACCAGATGTTGTTGGATCTCACTCAGAGGACTCTGAAGGTATGACTTATTATTATTATTATTATTTTTAACCCTAAAGTGGCACAGATCCCCCACTTCAGCTGGCTAACACCCACTTTAAGGATTTCAGGCAGCTTGATGGGGAAGCTGTAAAGCCTGGTTAGTATAGTATTTTAATATTAAGTGGTAACTTTATGCTTATGGCTATATGGTGTTAGATGATCTTTTTTGTTCTGACATCATGATGGACATTGATCTAGGCTCTACTGATGCTGCTGCTGATCCAACTTATCTAGGGATGGACCCTGATATCTCTGACTCAGAGATGGATCAACACCCTATGCTTTCTGAGGCTGGCTCTAGCTGTGTGGACTCTGGCTCTAACTCTGACTCTGATGATGAGATGGTTTTCCATTCTGCTGTATTGCCCCCCTTAATAGGGCATTCAGACACTTCTGACCATGACTCCTTTTCTAAGAGGGAGTCAGATGGTGTTGGTCCTGGTGGTGGCAATGACTCTGGTGCTGATGCTGCTGACTTTCCAGAAGTTGTGAGACAACTCAGGGCATAGCTTTTATCAGGCTATATCTGTCATGATCCCATAGACATTTTCATTTTCCTTTTACTTTACTCTTACGGACTCGGTACTTAACCATTAACGCAGCACTACTTACATGTGATTGCCTACTTTACATGTGATTGCTCACCTTACATGTGATTGTCTAGGACTTTGTAGTGGGTCAGACCCTGAAGTTACTAGTGGGTTGGGTTTTAGGAGTTAGCTGTGGGTCACCACTATCTATATAAACCCTTCATAGACATAGTAGTACTTTAGTTCTGTCTTTGTCTTTTCATCAGCAATACCATTGTCTTCACTGTCTTATCCTGTGTGCCCCCTCTCCTCTTCTCATCACCATACTAGGGGAACCCCTTTAACTAGGGTCCCACCATCAAAGTCTTGACTTTTGTACTATAACAATTGTCACACACAGAACCCTCGTACCTCTGTTCTTATTTGTGCAAGTCACATCCAAGGTCCCTGCTAAGACCTTGACAATACCCCACCCAATCACCCACCTGTTGATGATCCTAGAGGTTGTACACTTACCCTAGATGAAGAGCTTTCTTTAAAGCACTATGTTGCATGGGTTGACTCTCATGGCACTGTAAAGGCATACAGCCTTCATGCTCAGGTCCTTCAAGAGGCCACAGACACTGAGATTCTTAGCCTATACATGATGTGAAAGCTTGCCATTGTTACAATTTTCACTGCAATCCCTTATCCCTATCATTGTGCTTCTTCTTGTCTTTTCTGATCTCCCCTTCTGTTTGTGCCTTGCTTACTATATGTTCCCATGAGTCTCAATCCTTGACCCCTATCTTGCACCCACCACATGACAATAACAATATCTGATTTTATAACTTTCAGGGTCCATGGACTTTATCTGACACCTGCATATCCCTGTGGGATTTCCACGTATTTCCCACTCAGTTATGCCTTGATAGCCCACTAGGACCCGTATCCCAGGATCGCACCATATGTTTGTGATGCACAAACATTATGTACTAGTATTTAAGTCTAGTACTACCTAGCTTGTATGGTAGTCTTGACCTCTTGTGAAATACCACATTGCTGACTCACAAATGACCCCTTTGACTCACCCTTTATGCATTTGAGTCCCTATTTTGCTCACCTTTGTGCTTGAGCCTAGTCCTTTCCCACTACAGTCCTTGAGCAATGGCAGCTTAAGTGACTCTTATTCATCATCCAACTGAGTCTTAATCTACTCACTCCTTTCCTATGACCCTGTAACGCCACCACAGGGGCGTTAAGTACGACGTGTACTTCAAAGTCAATCTGTCAGGGTTTCTGGTAGAGTGAGTCGGTTAGGACTCAGTCCGGTGATGAATAAGAGTCGATCTAGCTTCGAGAGCTTATCGACCTTAGTCAGGGAAAACTGAGCTCAGGCACGAAGGCGAGCTGGAGACTTAAGCGCAAAGGCAAGTCGAAGACGGGTTCGCGAGTACTGATGTGGTATTACACAAGAAGTCAGAACTGCTGTACAAGCCAGTCCAACTACGACCTATATACTAGTACAAGCCCCAAAGAGACAACAACAGGGCAACATAGTAGGTAAACAGATGGCGCCATAAGGAACACATGGGTGCGACAGGTATCGTATGGCATCAGAGATAAGACAAGGGTCTGGGTCAACTATCAGTGACACGCAGTGGTCAGAGGACCAAGTGGCAGCCAATGCATGGTGTATAGTAGTCAGTCATGGGTCATCACAGAACGTATCATAGAAACAGCAATCAATGTATAGTAACGGCGCAATGCCTATCAGTCAAGAAGGGGATCACAAGGGACGTCAGGTGTGGAAGGAAGTCAAAGATAAAGAGGCGAGGCTGTCCATGAAGGCAGGTATGTGAGGGGTCTGGATGTAGGGTGACGTCAAGGGGAACAATGACAAAGAAAACAAAGATAAAGCTGTCCATGACGTACATGGCGTGCGGGAATCGAGACAAGTCGTATGAAGCAGGGGAAAGAGTCACAAAGATAGGAATCCATAGATAGAGGGACGCGTGGCGTCAACTTCAGGGAAAATGGTAAGAAGTCCCCTTAGCAGTGCGTCGCAAGGCAAGAAATTGTAACAGACCCACAGTTGACTTAAGAAGTACACATTGTACTTAATGCCCCTGTGGTGGCATTATAACCATGATGCAAGTATAATTAAGGATCCCATGAAATATGCTGTGCTTTTCCTTGGACTTTGTCAAGAAAAGGCCTTGCATTGGGCTAATTGCACTTTAACATGTCTAAGATGGAAAAGAGATGCTTCTGTATGGATATGACATCTGGCAAATTACTGAATGGGAGTTTAAAGACACATTTACCAATTACTTAGATGTGAACCATGCCCATTAGGACCTCTTGAAGCTTCAGATGAAAGAAGGAAGGCTTGATGAATATGTTGCCAAATTTTAAGATCTTGCTAACCATGCCAGAATGGACTTTAATGAACCCAGCATATTTTTATGCAGGGTCTTTAGAGCATGCTGGCTCACATGTGTATCTATCAAGACTTGCCTGAAATTTTTATCCAATAGGTTCAAAGTGCGCAACAGAACCACTAAAACTGGCTCAAGGTTTAAACTCTCAAAGCAATGTCACCTTTTGCTTAGCCATGATGCACTAGCAACAACCTGTTTTTGTGCTAGTGGACAACTAATAACAACATGTGTACACAATGCACCCTGCCTTGTGACCCAGACACAATGGATGTTGATGCAATTTGTAAGGCTACAACCAAAGATGAAAACAGAAGTATTGATTGGAAGGGTGCTGTTACAACTGCAGTAAACAAGGACATCTTAGTAGGAATTGTCCAACCAAGACACTGTGTGTTGTGACTGCCTCTAACTTGAGTTCTTGCAGTGACTTGACTTCCTGAATTGCTGTCACAGCTGTTAATTTGACTTCTACAGCTTGAATTTTGAAAATCATCAAAGACAAAGAAATTATGAATGACCTTGTATGTTGCTTTGCCCAAATTGCAGCTTGTTTCAATAAGGCTCAACAGACTGAAATAGCCATGGAGATGAAGAAGAACAGAGTAGATTTTCAATAAGCTTGGGTTCTTTAGCCTAGATTCAAGCTATTTTCCCTGACAATGTATTCTTACCAAGAGTAAATTCTCTGAAAATGACAGTTAATTTTATTTATGAAGAAGAATACACAATAGCCAATGGTTTAGTAGACACTGAAGCAACTCACAACTTTACTGCCAATGACATGGTCAATCTATTGGAAATAATTCCTAAAAAATTAGAAAAACCATAGACCATTTGTAATGTGACAGATCTTCTAATCAAAGTGAACAAATCATTAAATATGTGGATCTAGAGCTTAAAACTGAACCATGGAACAACTCAGGTTGGGACTTTATAGGACAATGACACCAGTTCTATATTACAGATATAGGAGGTGATAAAATGATCCTAGGATATTCTTGGATGGCAGCAAACACATACTCTCTAAATTGGAAATATCTGGAAAAGAATTCAATAAACTTTGCTAAACCTTCTAAATGGCTTCTCAAGGCTTTATCAATGAAAGATGGCAATCAACTAATCATGAGGATCAAGAAAATAACTTATGCTCAACAACTAGCAGAAGCTGTGCATAACAAAACCACATGAACTTGGGATGAGCTAGTACCAGAAGAGTTACACCAATATAAAAAGGTGTTTAGTGAAGAAGAATCACAATATTTTCTGGAGTTAAAATGATGGGATCATAGTATTGAACTTCTGGAAAATGCTTCTAACATGCTAGACTGCAAAATATATCTACTTACATAACAAGAACATGAAGTGCAAGATAAATTCTTAGTAGAACATTTGCAAAAGGGATATATTTGTTCGTCAGATTCCCCTTATGCAGCACCTTTCTTCTTTGTTAAGAAAAAGGATGGGAAATTATGTCCTGTTTAGGACTACTGACACCTGAACACATGAACCAAGAAAAATAAATATCCACTTCCATTAATTGCTGATCTGATAAACCAAGCCCCTGAAAACAATTGGTACACAACTATGGATATCTGATGAGGATATAATAACATCTGCATCAAAGATGGTGATCAATGGAAGGCAGCTTTCAAAATAAGCAAAGGATTATTTGAACCATTAGTCATGTTTTTTGGATTAACCAACTCTTTAGCAATATTTTAAATCATGATGGATGACATTTTCCAAAACAAAGTACCACAAGGCTGGCTTAAAATGTATATTAATGATATCATGGTGGCAACCAAAGGAACATGAGAAGAACATATGGACAAAGTTGTTATGATCCCATGAACATTTTCTTTTTCCTTTACTATTACTATACAGACTTGGTACTTGACCACTGACACAACACTACTTACATGTGATTGTCTAGTCTTACATGCAATTGCCTACTTTACATGTGATTACTTAGGCTTAGGACTTTGTAGTGGGTTAGACCCTAGGAGTTGCTAGTGGGTCAGGTTTTGGGAGTTAGCTGTGGGTCAGCCACCATTTATATAAACCCTTCATAGACCTAGTAGTTCTTTAGTTCTGTCTTTATTGTTTCATCAGCAATACCACCACCTCATTGTCTTATCCTGTATGCTCCTCTCTTCTTCTTATCACCATACTAGGGGAACCCCTTTAACTAGGGTCCCACCACTGAAGTCTTGACTTTTGTACAATTGTCACACATAGAACCCTTATACCTCTGGTCTTAGTTGTGCAAGTCACACCTAAGGTCTCTGCTGAGACCTTGACATAAGACAGAACTAACTACACCAGCAATGTCTAGTTGCACCACCTTGACACACTGTACCACTAAATCCTAAAACCTAGTACCCCATTTCTCATCTGAGGGACAGACACCATGTTGTGCTTAGGCAGATTCAGCACCCTTGCTATAGACTCAGACTCTGAGTCATCACACAGTACCACTTCACTGCATAGTACAGCACCAGTACCCACAGAACCCCCTGCATTAGCAAAACAAAAGGGAAATTATTAGCAATTATAAGCACTTGCAAGCTGCTGCAAACATCACAAGTGGCCCAATTCTGGCCATACTTGGGAGCACTCATACAATGTTGGTGTTTTATAATTTATTCTACATATTGCAATTATCACTTAAATTTGCAGTTGCCTCTACAAATTGTAGGGATTGTCATTGATTTTGTAACTTCCAATACCTACCATGTCTTGATGTTTATTTTTGGCAATTTTGCAAGTTATAAGTTCTTTAAAGTGCCTGCCAATCTTTAGGGGTATTTCTTATTGGTTGTATGAGTTCTAAGTGTCTGCTTATCTTTAAGGGTATTTCTTATTGATTTTATAAGTTCCAAGTGTCTGCCAATCTTTGAGGGTATTTCTCATTGATTGTATGAGTTCCAAGTGTCTCTGCATTTTGTAGGGTGGTTGTACAGGTTTTAATTGCCTTGACATTTTGTAGTTAGTTATAATTGATTCTAAATACATATCCAGGTTGTCAGCTCTTCTAATTAATTTCCTAGGTTTGAAATGTTTCTTAAGATTATATGTGCCTACTTAACTTGTAAGTGCTTCTTGAGATTACAAACTACATAAATACTTATTTTTGGTTGTATCCAGCATGTTGTCTTAGGGTTGCATATAAAAATATGAGCAAAGCACATCTTATATTTTAAATTCATACAACTATTTCCATAATTACAATGACATATCAATGGCAATGCTGTGGTTAGGTGACATTGGTGTTGAGCCAGTGCTTGAACCAAATAAAACTCACATTAACAGCTTTTATGGTTTTCTTCTTCTTGGAGACCCTTGGCTGGGATGACTGCCCATTGCCATGGGATCCTTTGTCGTTGTTGCTGGCATCACCCTCACTGGGCTTCCCATCTGTTCCTGTCAGTTCCACTTCCAAAACTGCCTTAAAGGTAGCAACTCTTTGACATCTTTGACCACTTTGGAGTCTCTGTTGGTTGATGATGTCTGGTAAACAGATAACAGGGACATTTCATTGTCCTCAAGTTCTTTGTCTGAGCAATCTGTCAGATGGGAACAATTTCACAAGAATCAATAATGTGGTCCATGATATATTGGTGTACTCATATAAATTATCGGCTGCCTCATCATCAGCATAAACTTGTGCAGCTTGGGCTTTTGCTTTGGCCAAGATGCCATTGGTGCTGTTACAGTTCCACGTCCGTGTTGCATTGACTTAACACTGCGCTGGGGTTCACCGATCATGTGACTCCAATCGTGTTCACGTGATCCTTTGTTCCTAAACAACTGGCTTTGACTTGCTCAATGTTGACGTGAACGGTCCGAGGTCCCCCTTGTCTGTGGGGCTGCTTGGCAGTCTTCCTGACTTATTGCACCAAAGATAGACAATGATAGACCACTAGGCAAAGAGCACTAGGGAAAAGGACTAGATTGGTGGAAAGAATACAAGTTGCTAAAGCTAAGGTATGAAAACGAAAAACCTCAGCCCTTATATACATAAGAGGGTGCAGGTTTAAACCCAGCAAACCCTAAAACACCGATCCTAGGAATGAGTTATCCAGGAACCACAAAGATAAGTAAAGTCCAAGATAAGAGACCATGAGGCGTGATAAGCACAGCCCCTTAAGATAATAATATCATAAGTCCATGATATGCAATGATATACATACATATGCCCTTAATGCCGATGATAGGGAATAAGGAGATAAGAATGATAAGGGTCCTGTCCAATGATGATGCATTTGCCTATTGTGCCCTAAGGCACTGCAATAAGGCATAGTCCATGGCCTTCCAGCCGCTTTTAGACTTGTCATGTGCCATCCTAAAGGGTCATGTGATCATTCTGGTGTCGCTGTTTGTGTATAAGCTGATCGCTCACCCAGCAACTGCCACTCATCCGGTTCTAAGGAGAGCCATTTCATCCTTCTCTGCGTGTCTTGCAGCATCCATTCAACTTCTTCCTCATCACATAAGTCTTCCATGCTTGGTGACATGCCATAGTGTTCGGCCCATTGTCACATGACTTCTGTGTGATGTTGTTCTTCTTGGGCAAGTACCGCTGCCCATACTTGATTGTCACCGAATGGTTCTTCTTCCAGTTGCCCTTCTTCCAAGGGTTCTGGATCACGTGGGCTGTCGTTTCGTAACAGGTGCCACTTCTTGTGGTTGATTCTATAAACACAAGGCCACACCTGTGGCTGACCTATCTGTGAATGATATTTGGTGAGTTTCATGTTCATGTTGAAGATGACTTACAGGTTCCACCAAGAGATGGTACCTTACATCCATTTGATGTCCACCTTAAAGACCTTAAAAAGTGTCCTGGTGAAGGCATTGTAGTCAAATTTGCCTTTCTTGAATGTCCAAGATTGTTGCAAACTTATTGCAAATTGTGCCTATCTTTGTGTCATATCTAAGTCAAATGAAGTTTTTACTATACACTTGCCTAAATTGCCATGTACATGAGCATGGGCACCATTACTGTTGTCATCTCATACTTCTTAGCCAAACCAGTCTAAACAGACTTTGATGTTGTCAGAGGTTCTTTCATAGCACTCCCACAGCCAATGAATATTGCTCAGAAACACTGAAAAGGTGTCAAAGCATATCCTACAATCTATGAGAATTATGTACCTGCACAAGGAAATATCCACACATAAAACCCACAAGGACTTTCTCTGGATTGTAGTTGTCCAGGTCCTCATATAGAAAAGCTGGTGGAAGGTTAGCCATCACACTGTAGTCCTTGTCACCACTTTTGATTTTTTCTCTGATACTGTGTATGGTGATTGGTAGTTGACAATTGAAGAACATTGTACTTACTTAACAGGATCGAGGTTGTATGCCTCAAGATAGTCTATAGGTGTCATCATTCTTCCCAAGAGATTGTTGTTGAAACCTTGACCTGATTTCATGTCCAGGTTCAAGTTGATTGGGGTCTGGGTCTTACTGGCCAACCTTCCTACAATTCCTTTAAGGGTGTTGGCATTCAAAGACCATTCTGTTCACATGCCTAGTTTGAGCTGTATAGTGAAGTTAGGCACATATATAAGTGGATTGAGAGAAAATACAGTACATCTTCGCTAACATACTTTGGCTCTTTGTCGTCTTGCATCAAGATTGTCTTCAACTTGGGACAGAACTTCATGATCATTGTACAGTGCTCAGTGTATCAACTAAACTCTTCTTGGCTCCTGAGTTCCTTCATTAGTAAATACTGGCCCTTATATGCATGTATAACACTTACAATTTAATCCCCCCAAGGCTAGATCCAGGCCTCAAGTGTTCTTAAGCGACAATAAGGATGTTTAATATAGATGTGAACAGATGTATGCATCTCTTGATGTAGTGGCCCGTTATCATGAAAGTAAGGTCTTTGCTATTGTCATCTCTATTAGTGCATATATTAGCATATAGTACAAATGACAAAAGTGTTAAAGTTACTTGTGTTTTTTTGTTGTGATAACCATCACAGGTAGTCTCTTTGGTCACCTCTGTCATAATCCTATGAACATTTTCTTTTTTTTCCTTTTACTTTACTATATGGACTTGGTATTTGACTACTGACGCAACCCTACTTACATGTGATTGTTTCCTTACATGTGATTGCTTAGGACTTTGTAGTGGGTCGGACCCTAGGAGTTACTAGTGGGTTGGGTTTTAGGAGTTAGGTGTGGGTCACTCACCATCTATATAAACCCTCCATAGACTTAGTAGTACTTTAGTTCTGTCTTCATCTTTCATTAGCAATACCATTGTCTTCACTGTCTTATCCTGTGTGCCCCTCTCTTCTTCTCATCACCATACTAGGGGAACCCCTTTAACTAGGGTGCCACCACCGAAGTCTTGACTTTTGAACTATATCAATTGTCACACACAGAACCCTCGTACCTCTGTTCTTATTTGTGCAAGTCGCACCCAAGGTCCCTGCTGAGACCTTGACAACCTCCCCTTGGTCTTGGCACATACAGGAACTCATTGTATTTTTGTAATGGTCAGCAATGGAGGTGAAAAGGTTGTGTGTATACCTTCCCTGTGCCAAAGCACTCTTATATTAAGCCCTGGGTAGTCATGTGACAAGGATCATCATATTTTTGCAAAGCACAAAGAGACAAATGATGAACAGCATAGGTGAACAGCTAATACTCATAGTGGACAAAGGAGACTGTGGTGAGAAAATATAGCAGCACAGGAAAGCAGAGATCTTGCAAGAGAGAGCTTAAGAGATGACTGATAGCACAGAGTGAGAACTGTGGTATCAGGGCATACATGATGCACTACTTATACATGTAAGGATAATAGACCTTGTACTACAATAAGATACAAGGGACAGCATCATACAATAAGTAGAGTACAATAAGACCCATGACAATATGGAGTCGAAACAAAAGGAATGTACTTAAACAATAAGTACAAGGAAAGTAAAGAACAAAGACACATCATAATAAGGATATAACAAAAGATGATCCTAACATGTACTACAATAACAAGTCCTTTGTGATTGTTCTGTACATATGATGTCATAGATGAGAGATAAGTCCGAGATTGTAAAGATCATAATCTAATCTACATGTCCTGTATATCTAATCTAAAGCAGTCTGTTATCTGTATAAGTTCTCTGAGCCGCTAAGTGCACACAGGTCACTTATCAACAACAAAAAGGGCAATGAACTTACTGTTAATGGACATCAATGGTGGGGAGGTCCTTCTGTTCAAAGTCTACCTGTGGAGTCAATTAATCACTATCATTAATTTATTCTTATCAATCTGGTGAGATTGCCAAGCTTCCAAAAGGTAGGCTGGATTTGGAATTGCATACCACTCTTGAGGTAGTGATACACAATGCCAATATGGATCTGCGTAGGCACCTACAGCACTTTATGGGCCCTAAGGTCAGCAAATACTCCTGAGGCAGCAACCAGACAGTGTGTTATGCCCTAGCAGGGGTGTGGTGCAAATGGTGGTTCAAAGGTTTCAAGTGTCTATGAAGACACACACTAATAGATGAGCAAAGACGTCTATTGTCTATGATGCTACAATTCTAGTAGTGTCTAGACAGTGTTGTACACAAGGTGCACAACTGACTTAGTGGTAGGACACCTAGTCTGAAGTGTAAGACACTTCTCTACGCATAATCTTGGTGGCGAACTAAGTCTAACAGGTGTGGCATTGTTATAGTACAACTGCAAAGACTTCAAAGGAAGATTGACTCGATTAGAGTCAAGGGAGATGGTTCACAAGATGAGAGAGGGATGATTCACACCAAAGGTACGAAGGCAAGGTTGCTAGATTGCAAACGAAGCCAAGTCTGGCTTCCTACCGTGTAAAGTACAAGTATATATACTGCTCAAGTCCCAAAGACGAGCATACAAGTGTAGACACATGCATCCCTTCTTGACCTCTTACCACCACCATCTCCCTTGTGGGCTCTGGTGCTCTGGCTGAGGTTTGCCTGGGGCCCTGGGGTCGTCGCTGATACTGGTGACGGGGCTCCCATTCCTTTCTCTTCTCTATCATCAGGTCCTCTCTGTCATCGATGATACTCGTTGTGTTGTCTTTGATGTTGGGCCGCAAAACTTCCACTCTTTGGGGTCACTCTACAAGGCATCCCCTCCATTCTTTAACCTTGGTCTACTGCTGGGCAGTGGCCACATTCGCCACCTTGGTCCCCATGAATAGGCGTGGGACCACCCCCTCAATTCCAACAACCCCTCCCCCAGTCTGGATGGGCCTTCATCCCCGTCCTCTTACCTCAAGTCATTTTGACACCTCGTCATATGGCTTCAAGAGAGGAGCTCATCGTCCTCCATCACACTCAGGGCTCACGCCCTCCATCGACATACTTTCACCCAGTCAGAGTGCCGCGGAACGTTCGTGGGTCACGCCTGCCTACTGTCACAACCGGCTTTCATCAGCTTTTGGTATCTGACATCTCTGTGGAGCTACGTCCTCGCTGTTGCGTATTAGTACGGAGACCTCCTAGCGTCGGCTTCATCAACACCGCTTGTTGCAGGAAAACCCTTTCTTCTGGTGGACGCCATCCCACCTCAACCCCAATCACTCACATCCGATAACGGGCCTTGTGCCTGTTTCACATTCCTAACTCCGATTGCCATGAGGCGTTATCCCATACCCGTGGCATCCAGTCTTTTCAACGTCCCTTTTTCCATGGCCCTTCTTTTCCTTATCGCCCTCCTTCCCCCCTTTTTCTCTGAAGACTCCGTTCAAGAACCGCCTTGTCACTGGAACACACCAAAGATCGCTTGGATCTCTGCTTCGTCCAGGCATGCGAACGGGAGTTGTAACCCTTCCATGGGCGAGCTCTGTGGGGGTGGTGCCCCATATCTTACCCTAAACCCCAAAGACTGGCGTCGCGGCCCCTTTCGACTGGTCCGGGATCAGGTGCAAGTACTGCGTGGAGTTAGTAGGGTTTTCGGGTTCCTGGGTGGGGCCCTAGGTTAGATGACAGCCACAGTTTCTAGATCCCGGTAGTCCGGACTCAGGGTTACCATACCCTTTACCTTTCCGTTTGTTTTTTACGATCATTAATGATGGGTTTCCTTTGGAAGGTGCCCCCCTTTTTACGAGGCTGGACATTTGCCCTACCCTCCATTTTTACTATAGTGTCATGACTTCTGTTTCCTGGCTTACTTATTCTCGTCCCCCTTTTCCATTCCTTTCTTTTGCTAGATGTCATCCTTGATCGCTCAGTCCTTTGGCTGGGGATTTTTCATCTGCTAACCCTTTTAGGGCATGGAGGCTGGGGCTCATGGCAAGCTGGTGTGGGAGGGTAGTCGGAGGAGGAGCGCCCATTACGATAACATCCGGTCATAGGGGAAGGCAACGAAGCACACTCGTGCCTAAGGGTTCAGAGGAGCAGCTTGTAACCACCGGTGGTCCTTTTGGGTTGGGTTTCCACACAGAGTAATCACGCATACAGTAGTCACGCGGTCTTGTATTTTATGTACTGTCACACGCTATAAATGGTTTTAAAAAAAAAAAAAAAAAAAAAAAAAGTGTAGACACATGTAAACATAGTTATCAAGGTTTTCTTTATCAGGAACACAAGGTGAAACGGAGCAAGCCACATCCAGAACAAAGGTATGCACAAATGGAGAAGGGGAACGAATCAAAGTAGTGGTAAGGAAGACATACATGTGAAAGTGACTGAAGCATCTGGATCATAACAATATCAGGTTTTAAATGCCACTTTTTCTTTGTCCCCTTCTTTGATCCTTACATTATTATATCCCCATTGTACATCTAACTTGGTATAGATGTGGGCATTACTGAGGTCCGATATGAGATCTGAAATAAGAGGTAACGGGTATTGATTTTGGATAGTGTAATTGTTGATTTTCTAATAATCTTGTACTGGTCATAATTTCCCATCTTTCTTTTTGATAAAGAAGAAGGGTGATGTGTAGGGAGATTTCGATGGTCGAATATACCCCTTTTTCTGTTGTTCCGTTAAGAATTCTTTAAGTGCTTTATCCTCATCTTATGTTTGAGGATATATTTTGCAATCGATAGCATCTGGCATCCCCTTTTTGAATTTGATGGTGTGATCCCATGGTTTAGATGGTGGGAATCGATAAGAAGCTTCTTCATTGAACAAATGGGCAAATTCTTGATATTCTTTTGGTAATTCCACTTTAACGGAATATTGTTTTGCCACTATTGCCAATTCTGTTGCTGTAGTTCTGATAGAACATTCTTGATCCAATTGCTTAACGATTTGATCCTTATTGATGATCGTCAGTGCTTTGGCAATTACTGATCCTTCTTTTTTTGGGTTGATAGATTGGAGGACTACCAGGAGAGCGTCTTCACTGATTGTGGCATGTCTCCAACTAACCTTTGGTTTATATTGGGCTAGCCATGGATATCCTAGCACCATTTCTTCTTGTTCTGTGTTTGTCACCAGGAACCGCATTTCCTTGTGAATTCCTTTAGTTTGCACATCAAGATCCACACAATGAGTAATACGCCCCACTTTGTTTTCCATATTATCAATGTTCTATATTTTATGGGGTCTTTCCAATCATTTCATTCCTAACCCCATTCGTTTGGCAAATGAGGGTTTAATGAAATTATCAGTTGCTCCTGAGTCCATGAGGACTCTGATGTCTGCCTTTGAGTAATTTGTTCTTATCAAAACTGAAATTTGCATAGATCAATAGTGCATGATAATCACAGAATTACAATTGACTGCCCTCACCCAGGCCGATGGGTTCAGGTGTCCTGAAAACCCTCTTTCGTCCACAGATCTTTTAAGATCTGATCTTTAACTCCATCTCCTAATTCCGCCACTTGCCCCATTCAATACTGGGCTTGTTCCTCTTTTGTTATTCTGAACACCATGTTTTGTATCATTGCTGGTTTGGTTTCTGCAGATCTTTCTTAACTAGTTGATTGACCTTGTCCTCGTGCTTGATAACAATTGTGGCTAATGTGTCCTTTCTTTCCGCAATTATAACATGTAATGTCCCTTCCATTTGGTCTTCCTCCTCTGTTACAATTCCGGACACTTTCTTTGCTTACATACGACTTTTTACTCATTTCCTTCCATATATGTACAAGTGCCGGACTTTACCTCATACTGATTACTACGATGACTCATTGCTGACTGATGACTTGTTCTATGGCCTTCTATGGTGTTCTTTTCCTCTTATCACATGTACTATACGATGACTCATTCCTAGGACCCGGATCCTAGGATCGCACCATCTGTTTGTGACTCTTTGGTGCTGTACTAGTATATAAGTCGCTCTCTACTTAGCTTGTACAGTAGACTCGACTTCTTCTCGAATCACATCATTCTTCAGTCTCACAGACTCTAAAGGGATTCCTTTCTGAGGATACCTTTAGTTGAACATGCGGGCCTTCATCTATTACTTCGCCTCTGTTATTCAGAAGGACCTTTGAGTCACTTCCTCTGTGCCATGTTGAGCCCTGCTCCACGTGCTACTTGTGCATCACCAAACTGAGACCTTGACCCGGTTTCACTCTACCTAGAACTAGACCTAGTCACACATCGCATGACCGCCTGTGTGAGTGTAACATCCTCGGCCTCTTCCTCAATTAGGTGGAGAATAGGGCAGTTGCATATAATCGATCTCTTTGGATCCTGCCAATCTTGCCCTGCTCCTATCGGCCAAAGTGTCCATTGCATTTGGGTTAGGAAGGTTCCCAGACATAGTGCCTTTATTGGTAAAGCCACGTGGTTTCGGAATTTGACCTTTATGAGCTTCTAATTTTGCCCTCATATGGATGTATTGCTGTTGTCTGCGTCTAACCGCATCCTTCCACTCTTCAAATGTTTGTGGGTCATCCATTTGAAATACCTTTTCAAACAAAGGTCATGGTAGTCCATTGGTGAACAAATCGATAGTTTGAACAGAACTTAACTGGTAGCCTGCTTGACATGCCAGAGTTTCAAACTCCATAATGTATGTGTCAAGATCTCCTTCTTTCATCTTCAGGCCCCATTTTAACATTCCTTGTGCCTGTTCCCTTTCAAGGGTATTTGCAAATCTTCTTCTGAACACCCCTTCTGTTTCAATCCATAGATCCGGTGTTTGTTTGGGTACTCCTCCAGTCACTTGTTGATTTAGCCACTGACTCATATTTATAACCCATTCATTTACTGCTTTTCCTTAAATATATGTAAGAAAAAGCATTGATCGTCAGTAAGCATTGGTCATGATGGGATTGTTATTGTTTACTCCCCAGTATAATGACCATTGCATAATGAACTCATCCACTTTGAGTCAATCTCCTTGGAATATTTGCAGGGCATTTCTGATAAATTTGTCAGATTGGTGTCCCAGTGCTCCTGCAGGTGGTATTCCTCCACCTGGTGGTCCACCTCCAGGGGGTCCTCCTCTTGGAAATCCGCCTCCTGGGAATCCACCTCCCAGGAATCCATCTCCTCCATTAGGGGGCCTTCCATTTCTAGGAGGTCCTCCTCCACCAGAAGGAGGATCAGGTCGATCCAATCCTATCACTCGATAGAGTGCAATATCGTCTGCCGTTATTATGTGTCCCATTTCTGGATTGATGAAGGTTTGGACATTTATTTCCTCAATTCTTTCTCTCACTGGTTCCTGCATTGTTTCCGTGGCCATTACTCTAATTGCTTCCAGTTCTTCAGCAATTTGAATTTGGTTGGTGAGTTCGGCAATTTGTTCAATCACTTCTTCTAGTTCTTTGTTACAGTTTCACGTCCGTATTGTGTTGACTTAATGCTGTGCTGGGGTTCACCGATCACGTGACTCCAATCATGTTCAAGTGATCCTTCGTTCCTTAGTAATCGGCTTTGACTTGCTCGATACTGGCGTGAACGGTCCGAGGTTCCCCTTGTCTGTGGGGCTGCTTGGCAATTCTTCCTGACTTGTCGCACCCAAAGTAGAGATGATAGACCACTAGGCAATGTGCACTAGGGAACAGACTAGATTGGTGGAAAGAATACAAGTTGCTTAAGCTAAGGTATGAAAGCGAAGTCCTTAGCCCTTATATACATAAGAGGGTGCAGGTTTAAACCCAGCAAACCCTAATACACCGATCCTAGGAATGAGTCATCCAGGAACCACAACGATAAGTAAAGTCCAAGATAAGAGACCATGAGGCGTGATAAGCACAGCCTCTTGAGATAACAATACTGTAAGTCTGTGATATGTAATGATAAATGTACACATGCCCTTAATGCCAATGATAGGAGATAAGGTGATAAGAACAATAAGGGTCCTGTCCAATGATAATGCATTTGCCTATCGTGCCCCAAGGCACTACGATAAGGCATAGTCCATGGCCTTCTAGCTGCTTCTAGACTTGTCATGTGCCATTCTAAAGGTCACGTGATCATTCCGGTGACTCTGTTCATGCATAAGCCGATCGCTCACCCGGCAAATGCCACTCATCCGGTTCTAGGGAGAGCTGTTCCATCCTTGCTTGCATGTCTTGCAGCATCCATTCGACTTCTTCTTCATCACGTGAGTTTGTGCTTGGTGACATGCCATGATACTTGGCCCGTTGTCACATGACTTCCGTGTGATGTTGCTCTTCCTGGGCAAGTACCACTGCCCATACTTGATCATCGCCGAATGGTTCCTCTTCCAGTTGCCCCTCTTCCAAGGGCTTGGGATCACATGTGCTGTTGTTTCGTAACATTCTTCGTCTTCATTGGCTTCTTCTCCAGACTTGTTATGAACCCACCTACAACACCTGCGAAGACAAGGCCATGGGGCATGACTAAGCAAGAGTTATGGCACATGATGTGGGAGCGAATAGATGAAGACTCTCCAGATGAAGGAGAAGAAGAAGAAGTCCGGCGAATAATAGCCGACTGGGTATTGGATAAAGACGATGATAACGCGTATGTTGGAAGACTAGTAGTCATGTGATCAAGTCACATGATGAAGCCTAGAAGGTTCTGGAAGATGATGGAAGGATCGGACATGTGTTTGATGGCCCTAACAGGTGATGGGTCTTGTGGTTTCTTATCTGACGGTGGTGGCATGTGTTTCGCCTCATTGTTGTCTCATGATCGCCTCATGGATCAGTTCCTGACTGTATTGTTCTGATGGACTTGTTCTATGTTTCACCCTTATCGCTGATACCTTATTGGTTCCTTTACTTTGGTTTCACATTCAGGAGGAGTTCTAATATTAGTTCATAATAGTATAAGTACTGCGCTACCTTCACTTGTATTTGGTAGCTTTGACTTCTTGGACAATCAGCCTAGTTCCTTGGGATTTCTCCTCCACCTGTGTGCTTCTCCACTACAGTCCTAAAGCGGGATTCTTTCTATTCATATCGACTCTAATTCCTGTCTGAAGAAGGACGTCAACATATTGACAGTTGTATTCCAGCAGGTCAACTTATGCAAGGTTTTCCTCTTTATCAAATACAAGGGACCATACACCTCAGTCAGGCAGACGTTCGGCTGAACGTAACAAGACTCTTCAGTTTCTTGGCTTGCTTCGCTTGGAGCAGGAGTTCATGAATTTGTAGAATGGGTTTCTTCAGGTGCACTGTCAATGGGTCCCCACTCTGATCAAATTACTACTTTGTTTGTGTGAATATCACAGCGTAAATTGCCCTCAGCAGGTGCAACTACTTCCCAATTATTACCCCTAGGGTTTTCCCTGATACAAGTCCAGCAAATTGCTTTAAAGTTGAATTCAACTGGACACCACCGATTTGGTCTTGCATTGTCTACATAATATCCCTCAGGTCCAACATTTGTCCTCCACCTTGCAGCTTTGAGATATCTGGTAGGTACGTTTCTTGCTCCTCTTCACTCTATGAAATAGGGTTGAAAGTTAACCCAGCGCTCTGTGGTTGTTGAAAAGGTCACCACGATTGTAGAAGCTTGGTCTTAATGTTACACTTTCATGGTGTAGGCCTGACTTAGGCAATTTAGAGGTGACACCACAATAATAAGTATGTAACTTAGTGAAGTATACAACTCAAGGCAACAAGACAGTACTTCATGTCCTTGTGCCAACAGCAATAAAGAGAAATAATGAGCAATGAAGTTCTTGCTATGAGAGGAGGGATACAAGTTGGAAGTGAAATTAAAGAAGACCAAGCTGAAGAGCCTTGGTCTTAATATGACAACTTATATACATATATTAAGGAAGCTTTAAAGCTCCTCTCCAATCCGTACAATGGATAGCTAAATCACCTCACAGTCTATTAAGACATGTGATTCTCATGCTGACTGATATACGAGTCCATGACACATATACTCCTACTAATCTGGTCATAAGTATTAGTAAGAATCCGTACTCTCCGCACTTCGTATCAAAGCTGACACTTGCACATCCAGTATTGACTGACCAATTTAAGTTGAAAGTGGATGCATCAGGGTACACCATTGGTGGAGTACTATTACAGCAAAAGGAAGACAAGAAAAAACACCCAATCACATACTACTCAAAAACCCTAGACCCAGCACAATGCAATTATCATATCTACAACCTGAAACTTCTGGCTATCATGGAGTCACTAAAGCACTGGAAGCCACTCTTGGCCAGGTCTCCACATGACATCATCATTCACTCTGACCATGCAAACCTGTTATACTGGCAAAGTCTGCAAAATATATCAAGGCACATAGCAAGGGAAGTAGCTGAACTTGTGAAATATCCAATAAAGATTAAACACATCACAGGGACTGCAAATGGGAGAGTGGATGTCCTATCGCAACAGCATGACTATGATATGGGAGAAAACAACAACCAGAATGTCATGGTACTCCCCAAGGAAATATTCATTAGGACAACAACAAGATGGCCAGACCACCTCACTATGCAAACTGTAGAACCAACAGAGGGTGGAATGGCACAAGATGAAGACATCATCAAGCACTGTGTTATGCCCTAGCAGGGGTGTTGGGCAAAGGGGTGGTTCAAGGGTTCAGAGTTGTCATGAACGTACGATTTTATTTTCATTTTCCATCACATGACCTCTCCTTTTGCCCTATGCCCACACCCCTTTTCTATTTATGTCACTTTCTTATTGTTCTGCTGCGCATGACCATGGGATGGCATGTGCTTTTTACTTTATGACTCGGAGTGCCTATTGTTCATGGCACGTGACTCTTTATGACTAGAGGGCCTTATTGTCCTCTAGCTCATTGTTCATCTGAGGTGACGCCATAGCTCATCTATGACTCGCTATGACTTGGGACACTTATTATTCCCTGTGACCCATTGTCCTAGTGACTCTATTGTCCTAGTGATGGCTATTGTAGTTGTGACTCTATTGTCCATAGATACTATAAGTACTAGCCAGTATGGGGCCTTATGCCTCAGACTTGACTTCTTGTACCATACAGTATATTGAACATAGCAGTCTTTGAACCCCTCCCCTCTGTCTGATCCGCTTAAAGATCTTCTCTAAGTCATCTGACTTGTGAGGTGATCTACTTGTCATCAGGAACTCTCTAAGTCCTCATCGGACTTAGTACTTGTAACTCACACGTGACCAACCTTAGTGTTTTGTCAGTGGACTAGTGTTGACCTTTACCCAAGTTGGGTGAACGTCCCTACCATGACATAACATTAAGTCAAGTCTTTAAAATGCTAGTCAAGCTGCCTAAACTACGAAGGTTTACGCAATCAAGATCTGTTCAAGGGTTTAAACCATTCCCCCTTGAAAGAAGAACTGAGGACGACCTTCCTCAACACATTAAAGGAACTGCTCGCTGGGAAGAATTCAATGACGAGGAAGGATACTGGGTGTTTGATACACTCTCTGGCAAATACCTCACCATCGAATACGAAGAATCCGAGGATCAGTGGTACTTCATTGGACAAGATTCCAAAACCGGTCATTGGATAGCAACCAATCTGGTACCCTCCACTTATCAGCTTGGAAGAAAGGTCAAGGCCCAAGGAAACATCTCTGGAATAGACATAGACGACTCGGAGGCCAAGGGACATACTCAAAGTTCCCTCACAAAGCCCAACATATCACAAAGTTCAGCAATGAGCACAATGCTCACTACAGCAGCAGCAGCACTTACTCTGGCTGAAACTCAGCAGCCAAGTGGAAAAGTGCACCAGTTCTTTGCTAAGCAGGGCAAAGGGTTAGGCCAGCCTGAAGGGAACCCACCATCGGGTGGAGGACCCCCTCCCGCTGGTCCACCAGGTGGAGGCGGAGGACCACCTAGTGGGAGTGGTGGCGGTGGTCCCGGCACTGGAGGCACTGGAGGAGCCGGAGCCAGTGGAGGCAACGGGAAGCTAGGAGGCAACCCCCCTATGGAATTCAATGGAGATTGCGCCCTCGCGGACGCTTTCATGAATGAATTCAACCTCTACCGCATCACCAATATCAATGTGGAGTAGATGGTGAACCCAATGAAGAGGGTCGCACTATTCCTTGGATTCATCAAGGGACCCCTAGTCAAAGACTGGGTCAAGCGCTGGACCAATTGGGTGATTGCCCAGATGAACATGGGAAGACCCATGACGGACAAATACTTCTGGACAGAAGTATCTAGAGGATTCCAGGCTGCCTTCCAAGACACTGGAGCCAGGGAATGGGCTGAAGAAAAACTTCGAAACCTCGCCTTCGTACATTGTTATGATCCGGATGCTTCAGTCCTTTCCCATGTATGTATCCACTTACCTTTATTTCGGTTTTGTTATCTCTGTTACCCCATTGGTGTGTCTCCCTTGTTCCATATGTGGTTTACTCCATATTGTCTTGTGCTTCGGATAAGAAAACCTCAGATAACAACATTTACATATGTCTGTCCTTGTGTGTTCGTCTTTGTGACTTGAGCACTATATATACTTGTACTTTACACTGTAGGAAGCCAGACTTGGCTTCGTTTGCAATCTAGCAACCTTGCCTTCGTACTTTTGGTGTGAACAGTCCTCGTCTCATCTTGTGAACCATCTTTCTCGACTCTAATCGAGTCAAACCCTCCTTCGAAGTCTTTGGAGTTGTACTATAACAATGTAAACCTGATTGACTTAGTTCGCCACCAAGATTAGGCGTAGAGAAGTGTCTTACACTTCGGACTAGGTGTCCTGCCACTAAGTCAGTTGTGCACATTGTGCATAACATCTATTAGACACTATTAGAGTCGTAGCATCACAGACAATAGACGTCTTTGCTCATCTACTAGTGTGTGCCTTCACAGACACTCTGAACCTTTGAACCACCTTTGCATAACGCCCCTGCTAGGGCGTAACAGTACATGGTGAAGTGGATACTTTCATCGCCCAGTTCGAATCCTTGGCCGAGGAAGCAACTTATGCCCTGGATGTGCAACCCACGCTTTCCCTCTATGCGTCCAAACTTCCATTCAAAATGGTGGACCACATCTACAAGGTGGTTAGATCAGTCACATTTCAGCAATGGGCAGAGGCCACACGTCAATACCACAGGGACAACACCGCTGTCCAGAATATACGGGGTTTATTTGAGCAAAATACCCCAAGGAAACCCTCCAGGAACCTGACAGGATTCTCGCCACAACAGTGGGCTAAGATCCTGGGAGTCAAAATGCCTCAACCAGATGCCAATGCCATGGACACCACAGCCAGCAGAAGTTGGGCTAGACCCAAGGTCCATGGACACGCCACTACCACAGAAGATGGGCGCAAGAACATCACTTGCTTCAGGTGCAATAAGCAAGGGCACATCAGAAGGAACTGTCCTGAAAAGGACAAACAGAAGAAGAAGGAGCCAGCTAAAGCATGCACTGCTGAAGCCAAAGACAGCGGAGATGAAGACGTGAAGTCACAAGCGTCTGTCCCTCCTGCTTGGACCTCCTACATCAATTCTGGATGTGCCCTTCCCAAAGAAGACAAGCTCCATATTGTCAAAATGGTGGCAGGCTTGGAGCCTTGTGATCCGGAAGATGAGGATTTTTAAAGAGGTGCACCCCCGCAGCCTGGGCATGCACCTTAAGACTCAAGAACATGTTCGCATGTAAATACAAGTCGTTGAAAATTCCAACACTTTTACAATCCGCACACGTAAAGGCTGAAAGACAAGTTCTTGTGGACTCAGGAGCAACAGACAACTTCATCAGCGAGAAATTACTAAAAAGGATGAAGATTGGAAAACTTGCACTCCAGAAAGTATGCCAGATCTGGAATGTGGATGGAACCTATAACCAGGCAGGCACAATCAAGCATTTCGTGGACCTCCAAGTTAGGGTAGGACCCAAGATGGAAGAGATGAAGTTCCTCATTACCGACTTGGGGGATGACGAACTCATCCTGGGGTACCCTTGGCTGGCCGCTTTCCAGCCCAAGATTGATTGAAAGAGCGCTACTTTGGACAAAAGTATGCAGCCCCTCATCATCAAGACCCTAGGATTGAAGATTGATGAAGAAGTATAGCGCGTACGAGACGCCTGGGTGAAGAAAGCCAAAACTCTGGCAGAACAAGGAGAAGAAATCTTTGTTACCAGATTGGATGAAGATATGATTAGATGGACCTCTGCATCAATGGAGATGGCCATTAAAGCGCTTCCAAAAGAGGAGAAGACCTGGGACCAGATAGTCCCCATACAATACCACAAGTGTTACGATTTCTTGCCTTGCGACGTACTGCCAAGGGGACTTCTCACCATTTTCCCTGAAGTTGACGCCGTGCATCCCTCTATCCATGGATTCCTATCTTTGTGATTCGTTTCCCTGTATCTTGTGACTCTTCTCGATGTCTGCATGTCTCGTACGTCATGAACAGCTTTATCTCTGTTATCATTGTTATCATTCCCCTCGATGTCACCATTACGTTTGACCTACCACATGTCTGCCTTTATGGACAGCTTCATTCCTCTTATCTTGACTTCCTTCCACACCTGACGTCCCTTGTGACCCCCTTCTTGACTGATAAGGCATTGTGCCTTCACTATACACTGATTGATGCCTTCTATGATACATTCTGTGATGACCCATGACCGAATACTATACGCCGTACATTGGCCGCCACTTGGTCCTCTGACTACCACATGTCACTGATAGTCGACTCATGACCCTGTCTTATCTCTGACATCATACAATACCTATCGCGCTTATACGTTCCTCATGGCGCCATCTGTTTACCTACTATGTTGCCCTGTTGTTGTCTCTTTGGGGCTTGTACTAGTATATAGGTCTAGTCTTGTCTGGCTTGTACTGCAGACTTGACTTCTTGTGTAATACTACACTCTTGTCTCACGAAACCCAGACCCCCTTTCGACTCACCTTTGTTGTGCTTGAGTCAAATGAACTCTGCTCGCCTTTGTCGCGCTTAAGCTCTCTTCCTCTATAACTACTAGACATCAGGAGTCTATTAGTTCTTGTGCAACCCTACTCCAAGTCGTTGATTCCGACTCCCCTCGAATCGTCACCTGAAGAACCCGGAAGTGCCTGTCGCACTTAACGCTCCTGTAGTAGCATTACAACAAGTGGAAGAAGGTCTTCTCAGAAGAAGAATCAAGGCGTTTCCCAAAACATCAGCCATGGGATATTGCCATTGATCTGGTCAAGGATGCCCCAAAAGTACTGGACTGCAAGATATATCCACTCACTCTCAAAGAACAGGTGAAACTTGATGACTACATCAAGGAGAATCTGGAGAAGGGATATATTCAACCATCAAAGTCCCAGTACTCATCATCCTTTTTCTTTGTTGGGAAAAAGGATGGGAAATCACGACCAGTGGTTGATTATTGGAAGCTCAACTCGTTCACGGTGCCAGATCGATACCCCCTCCCCCTTATCCAAGAACTAGTGGATAAGGTTCAAAACGCACGGCTTTTCACCAAAATGGACATATGCGCTGGGTACAACAATATACGGTTCAGGGAAGGCGATGAACATAAAGCTGCCTTCAAGACAAATATAGGACTGTTTGAACCAACTGTCATGCCATTCAGTTTAAGGAACACACCTGCAGTCTTCCAGAGGATGATGAACACTCAGTTCACTGACATCATCACTACCGGCAAAGTAATCATCTATATGGATGATATTTTGGTGGTGACAGAAGACAACCTTGTGGAACACTGAAAGTTGGTCAACCAGATCCTGGAATGTTTGGCCAAACTGGACCTATATTTGAAGCCAAGCAAGTGTCAATTCAAGGTTAAATGAATTGAATTCTTGGGCATCATATTGGAAAACGGCACGGTTACTATGGACCCAGTTAAAATCGCTGGAGTGCAAGAATGGAAAACGCTGAAGAACATCAAAGAAGTTCGGCAATTCCTGGGTTTCTGCAATTTCTACAGGCAATTTATCAAGGGGTTCTCACACATCGCAAAGGTCCTGAATAATCTCCTCAAGAAGGGCACCAAATGGGCCTGGGAGGAGAAAGAACAAAAAGTGTTCAAGAAGCTCAAAGGACAAATATGTGAAGAACTGATGCTGTTACAGCCAGATCAGAAGAAACCGTTCGAAGTCGAAGTGGATGCGTCAAATTACGCAATCGGTGCGGTGCTTATGCAAAGGGATGACAAGAATGTCCTCCATCCAGTCGCCTTTTTCTCAAAAACTCTGAACAAAGCCCAAAGGAACTATGATGTGTACAATCGCGAGCTCCTTGGACTTCTGGAAATGTTCAGACATTGGCGACAGTATTTGCATCAAGCCACGCACCAGGTCAAGGTTCACACAGATCACACCAATCTATTGTTCTGGAAGAACCCAGGATGTTATGATTTCTTGCCTTACGACGCACTGCTAAGGGGACTTCTACTCATTTTCCCTGAAGTTGACGCCATGCGTCCCTCTATCCATGGATTCCTATCTTTGCGACTCTTTCCCCTGCTTCACACGACTCATCCTGATCCCCACATGCCTTGTACATCATGGACAGCCTTATCTTTGTTATCTTTGTTATCGTTCCCCTCGACGTCACCCTTGTCATGGACACGTATTATTTTCCCTATTTTTCTGTATTTTTACGGATTTATTTGGGCAAGATATAAGCGGCCAAAGTACTTAAGTTCCTTATCATTAGATATGATAAGATGGTTAGTCACATGATGCCAACATGTGCAACTTTGGATCACGTGATCATGGGATACATCATGTGATGTTATTTGACTGTGTGACAGTCTTGCCGTTCTCGGACTTCTATTGTTATAGATAACAATAGCGCATGTGCTTGTTGTGATTGGTTAGAATGTAGTAGAATACAATGGAACACTTACTGTCGTA
The DNA here is from genome assembly GCA_025769895.1 of Lactarius psammicola. NCBI lineage: Eukaryota > Fungi > Basidiomycota > Agaricomycetes > Russulales > Russulaceae > Lactarius > Lactarius psammicola. The sequence continues at coordinate 71,883 of WTXK01000161.1, forward strand.
GTATTACGCGTTGTATTAGGAATTACTCAGCAGATAAGGAGGCCGCATCATCAAGTAGTCATAGTCGCTTAGTGTGCATCAGTCAGCACAATAGATAAGGGCTATTAATAGATACGACGCGTCAGCACATGAGTCATTACACTTACTAAAGTACTTAGTAATACAATGAGCGCAGTAGTATATAAACCCTGCTGTAGCGTCCTGAGTAGAACCAACTTGTCCTCTTGGTTCTTACTCAGGTATGCATCCTTCCCTTGTACCTTCTTTACTATGCTAATGCAACTTGTCCTCTTGGTTCTTACTCAGCCTGTCACCGTGTGAACTTAGCCTTTGACCTTGTATAAAGGTCTCTAAGTTGTGCTCACCCTCCGCATCGTCTACAGGTTCAGCGTGTGATTTATCTCCGTGCTAGGCTTACGTATCCAACCTCAGCCTGTTCTTTTACTTCAACTATTTTGTCTTTCAAGTCGTAGCCGATTGGACTCCGCTACAACCCTGCATCCAGACCCCTCACATGCCTGCCTTCATGGACAGCCTCGCTTCTTTATCTTTGATTTCCTTTCACACCTGACGTCCCTTGTGACTTGTCCTTTGACTGATGAGGCCTTACACCTCTATGATACGATGACTGCTGACTCCTACTATACGTCATACTATGACTGATCCTTGGTCCTCTGACCATCACACCCACAGACATGTCACTGATAGTTGACCCAGACCCTTGTCCTATCTTTGATACCATACAATACCTTTCACACCCATATGTTCCTTATGGCGCCATCTGTTTGCTTAGCTATATGGCCCTGTTGTTGTCTCTTTGGGCTTGTACTAGTATATAGGTCGTAGTCGGTCTGGCTTGTACTGCAGACTTGACTTCTTGTGTAATACTACACTCTTGTCTCGCAAACCCAGAACCTTCTGTCTCAACTCGCCCTTGTCGCGCTTAAGTCAATCGAACTTAGCTCGCCCTTGTTGCGCTTGAGCCTCCTTCCCTCTATAACTACTAGACACCGGGAGTCTACTAGTTCTTGTGCATCCTCTTTCAAGTCACCAATTGCGACTTTCCTTGAATTGTTACCCAACGAACCCTGAAGTACAAGTCGTACTTAACGCTCCTGTAGTAGCGTTACACAGGAGATCACAATAGAAGGGTGGTGCGATGGCACGTGGAACTTATGGACTACGACTTCCAATTGGTGCATATATCTGGCAAGAAGAATGGACGCACGGATGTGCTGTCCTGACGCCCTGACTACAATGAAGGCGACGGCGATAATAAGCAACTTGTGGTGTTACCACCAAAGTTCTTTAGCCAGGCCTACGCAAGGATCGCAGGAAGCGATGAAGCAAACCCCAATGATGCACGAGAGTGGGAATGCTATCACAAGGGAATCAATCCAGACCAGTATCAATCATTGCAAGATATGATTGAGAAGGACCAGCAGGAGAACCAAGACAGCCAAAACCGGCTTGAGGGATGGACCAACACCCACCAATTAATCAAGCTGAACTCAATTTGGTGGAAGGATCACTGGATCATTGTTGCCAGAGACAACAATCCGAAGAGGGGGGTAATTCACTTTTACCACGATACCCCATTGGCCAGACACCCAGGAATTTCAAATACCTATGAAGTGGCAAATAGTGGTTTCCTGGCCCAGCTCGGCCCGAAAGCCAGTCTAACAGCCTGGCTTTGGGAGGCTCAGGCCTCGAAAATTGGAGGCCTGAGCCGATGTCCATGGCTTCTGGGGGCTTAGGCCTCTCATGGCCTGCAAGCCACGGCTTTGTATGTTGTCGGCCCACATGGCTTAGAAGCCACGGCCCATATGTCAGACAAAGTAAGGTAGACACTTTTTTTGGTAGTGTAGTAAAAACGCGAATGGAACATTTCTAAGGTTGCGAGCCTGACAAAATGATCACATCCCCCCCGCCTTCATCACCGGACAACCCCTCAGCCAACAGATTATCCCCCCACCCTACAACCTCACTCACGGTATGGTCTTGGTTTGTGGGGTTTTCACCCTCATGGTCGAGCTCGGCTTCTTCCTCGGTAACGGTAATGGTGTCGCGTACCATAAGATCTTGATGAATGAGGGATTTGAGGCATTGCAGGGCCTTGACGATGTCGCTATCAAGGCGATTGCGCCGCTTGCAGATTGTTATACCAGCTGAGGAGAAGGCCCTCTCGCTGAAGACTGATGACGCCATGACTGCAAGGTAGTCACGTGCGAGGGATTGCCATACCGGATAGCGTCCTCCATTCACCTAAAGCATGTTATTGTGTGAGCGTATTGGAGTCAGACTCAGAAATAAAATATGAATGAACGTACCCCCCACCACTGGACAATCCCCATTCCTTCCGGGACGACCTCATGAGTGTTAATATATAACTTCCACTCATCTATCCAACGGTTTGTTGGGTCAACGGCTTGCTGACAGTCGTCGTCATCTGACTCTGAGTCAGTGTCATCGGTATAGCGGCGGCGGCCAGGTTTGGGGCATGCTGATGTCTTGTGAACACGTGTGGCGGTTTGAACAAGCGCCTTCTTGTTGTGCTCGTGAAACCGCTCAATGAACTGTATGTGTGTCAGTATTATGAGAAACAGCACAATGGAGATCAACTTACACGTCTTTGAACGACATCTTCAACCTCTAAAACAAGGAAGGTTGGCCAGTACTTCACGAAGTACCCCATCTTCTTCGTTGGGTTGAGCACTACGTCACAGTGTTCTCATCAGCACATGGTAAGAGATTAGTAAAAAGACTTACCCATAGCCATGATATGTGTTACGGCACGCGGTTCCGGGTAGCTTGTATCCCTGGACTTCTGATACGTGATAAGCGGTATGTGACTCACAGATAACGGCTCCGATAAACCAGTACTGTATGATAAGGAACAAGGCTGTGATTGGATGATACTGTATGACTCGAACGGACTTCTACGATAACCATACTGTATGTGATTGGTTACATACCATTTAAGAGGTGCTTTAAAGCCCTCGTGTATATGTATATAAGGTTAGCCAAGCTGCGCCGTAGTCCACAGCTTGGTCTTCTTGAATCTACTCGGGTTCCTATCATTCTATCTCTCTTCATTTGTCTAAGTCTTGCGCTCCTCTTGATAGGAGTCTGCTTTGTCACTATCACCATCGAGTCAATATTGTCCCTCGAATAGGGCTTATTGTTATACTCTTGCGATCCCGTGCCAACTAGGCCAACATATTGCTAAGTCGTTCGTCCACGTAGTCGCCGCCCCTTTGCTCAAGTTGAGCCACATGCCAGTAGACACGTAACATTAAGACCAAGCTCCCATCGTGGCGACCGAAACTACCGCAGATAGCTGGGTATTTGCACAATACTCCATTGAACGAAGAGGAGATTGAAATGTCCCCATCCAACACCTTGGAAATGTGTGGTGGGGAACAGTCAACAACGTTACTGGATATTGGGTAGACATACCCATGAGACCATCAAGAGTTTACCCAGTTGAGTTCAATTTCGAACACATGTGTTGGATAGAAGCTGCTTGGAGTCCTCGCAGAGAACGGTGGGACATACTTCGACCCACAGGACCAGAATACGGTTGCGACATCCTACGAAGTGAGGTAGTCCATCGAGACCAGTGGGGACAAATTGACGGTGCAGAAGACGACAGCGCGCCGGCACCATCAGAAGATACCGATCAAACAACGACAGAAGACAAAGTAGGGGATCGACCTGACGCCAAAGAAGAGCAGCAGAGGCGACAATTTGACAAGATACATATCAATTCTCTAGCCACACAAGCAGAGCAAATCAATATTCGATCCCCAGCAGCCATGGCTACGTAGACACGCACCCACACCAAGGAAGAAAATGCGCTAGCAGACCGACTTGCGGAACGAAGATTACAGCGTGAACGAGAAGAGGAAAGGGCACTGTCACCGCTCCAACCAGAGCAGGTCATCGACCCAAACACCAGACACCACGTAATACTGGATGAACTGGCCAATCAACGAATGTATGGACCAGATCAACCAGACCCACCATCAGACAGGGAGCAAAGCAGAGTTTGGAGTTACCTCGCAAGACAACGTGTCGAAGGGGAAGGAGTACCCGCTAACATCCCTTGAGGAGGCGGACCTCCGGGACGATACCCCGGAGGAATACCGCCACAACCACCACCTGGAGGACCGCCACCCTTGGGAGGCGGAGGTGGCGGCGGAAGCGGTGGAGGTGGAGGCCCACAAGGACTAGACCCCAATAGAAGAGGGGACTATAACAAACTACAAGGACAGCCCCCTCCCATTTTCCGCAGAGACAGAAAAGCCACTGAAACCTTCCTAACTAAATGGGAATTGTATAGGGGCATGAACCGCCACACACAGACTATGTGCGAAGCATATTCATGCGCCATCCTCTTCCTTACATTCCTAGAGGGGGATGACCTCAACAAATGGATCACCACCCACACAAGGTGGTTGATGCTACAAATTGCAAATGGAATACGAGAAGACAACGAATGTGATGACTTACTATCAAGTAAGTCAACGGTACTTGGGACACTTAGGGAGAAGACGAGGGATATGTGGGACAAGGAAGATGACAATAAAGAGAGCAGAGAGGATGGCTTTAAACACAAGCAAGGGAGCAAGAAGGCAGAGCAAGTTGGGGAGAGGGAGCAGTGCAGTAGACTATGACCTTGCAAGTGGGAGTTCACAAGTGGACAGTCTGAGGGACTGTCCGTTGTATTGCGCCAGCTTATATACCTGGCTACATGGTGTTTACATAATAGAATACTCTGGAAACTTGTAGAAGATCTATAAATACTGTCCAATGGCAATAGTCTCTCTGGGAATATCCTGGAAGCTTGTGAAAGCTCAATAAATACCATCCAATGGCAATAGTCTCTCTGAGACCTGGTGACCTTTTCCGCAGTTCTTCTGTGGAAACTGGTAGAACTCTATAGAAGGTTGTAGAACCTTCTACAAGGACCTAGTCACGTGATAGATCACGTGACCTCCGGAGTATAATTTCAAACTCCGACTTCGGGTTTCCTAATTAGGAAGTTGATTACATAATACCGGTCCGGTCCGGACCGGCCTAAACTCTTGAGTCATAACCTAAGCTTGATGGTTCATGACAATGGAACCTTGTGGAAGGTTGTAGAACTTTCTTCACATGACTGATCACATGGCTGATCACGTGACAGATCAAGTGACCCTTGGAGTATGTTTTCAAACTCCGACCTTGGATTTCCTAATTAGGAAGTTGATTACATAATACCAGTCCGGTCCGGACCAGCCTAAACTCTTGAGTCATAACCTAAGCTTAACAGTTCATGACATAAGCAAGAATGAGTCAAATCCAGCACTTATATAGTAGACAAAGGGGAAAGGAGTAAGCAAGTATATGTAATAAACAAAAAGTGTCCAGAATCGTAACATCACAAGAGGCACTTCAAAGCCCTCATGTATCTGTATATAAGGAAGCCAAGCTGTGCTCATACTTGGCAGCTTGGTCTTCTCAAATCTACTCTGTCTCAAATCTTCTCTCTCTATGTCTTAAGTCTTGCACTCCTTCTCATAGGAGTCTGCTTTCTCATCATCATCATCGAGTCAGTATTGTCCCTTGAATAGGGCTTGCTGTTATACTCCAGTACCAGTCATGTGCCACCAGGCCATCATCAGGCATATCACTAAGTAGTCCCCCTGGATTGTTGCCATATTCACACTCAAGTTGAGCCACATGCCAGTAGACACGTAACAGCAGGGGCCCAGTCCTTGCCCCCATTCTCAAAGATATCTTTTCTCAAGGCATTGCCATTGGAGTTATGGAAAATGAAGACATCAAAAGGTTGTTTGGTCCCCTCGATTAAGCATGACAGTTCAATATCATCAACCATCATAGAACAGATTGAGCATTTTGCAACTCAGGTGACACTCAGTCATGATCCCAAGAAGGAAGGTCCGAAAACGTGACGTCATAGCGAGTCTGGTTTTGAAATTTGAACCGGTATTGTAGCATCGCGTTAAGAAGTCAAAGGAACGCATCTCTGAGCTCGCGAGGCACTCGGCTCTCGCGCATATTTTGCTGTACCCACCCTTGGTCGCCGTGAACGACGCACATGTGTTGGAGGTTGTAGGATCAGATTATGTCTAGATCAACAAGTGCACCAACAATGGTGCCATGGATGATCCGCTTGGAAGGGGGGGCCGTGAGCACTAGACTCCGAGTTGTTCGAGGATATTAGACTGCCAAACCCAACGGCACCACCGCCCCATATTCCCTTCGGAAAAGCTGCTATGAAGACCTGCCATTTGCAGTTAGTAACCCAACGCAAGTACTAGAGGCTAATGTTGCTCGGTGAACAACCAAATCACCGGACCCTCTGCGCCTATCGGCGGCGAGGGCGACCGCAACGATTTACACCCTGAATCTTATCAGGTACAATTGGCCCAACGGTTATCACTAGGATGTGATAGAAATACCATGGGGACAGGAAATGGTTTAGTTAGTCAAACGGGTCCTCTACGGGTCCTATGTCAGTTTTTGTAAATCCCAAGAGTCGCTCGCAGAACAAACAACAGTTCGATCGTGCACTCATAAATGGGTCGTTCCGGATCAGGGCGCCGCGATGCATCAATGAGACTTTCTAGATAAAGCGCGCTGTCTGGGCAACATATTGTATAGCGCTCTGTAGAGAGGAGGCAGGGGTCATACCCCCCCATTCATGGATAAAGTTTCGATTCGACCGACCGACCGACCCTTGGACCGACCTGCATTTCGCGCAGTGTACGGTTTAACGTTTATCGCTTGTGTTGCGCACTTTCTTTTTTGGTTCATGCCGTTACCACCGCACGGAGCTGTTAGGACTCCGTTAGGGACCGTGATCGCAGAACAGTGGGGCGCTTGAAGCTGCGAGCGCTGGACTGTAGCTGGCAATTGGGAAGGGCATGTCCATAAAAAGTACAAGGGAACTACACGATGAGACGTGTCGTGTCATCAACACCCGCAACAATTGATGATGATGGAACAACTCTTCAGCGCCAAGCGGAATCAAACAAATCTGCACTGGCAAAGTGAGAGAAGTGCAGGAGTTTGTATAGTGCCGAAAGAATTCGGATCAAGTGGAGCGAACTAACACCAATAACGGTTCTGCAGCAGCCTGCAATGGTCGATACGGGGGGCTTCGCGGTCATACGTGCTTATCGCGTGAATAGTCGCTTCCCACGTAATGGCCGAGAGGCGCCGACACGCCCCGTCTCTTGCTGGTACATGCGGTACGCCTCGCGTAGGTGGTCAGGAGACAGAGGCCCTTTCTCCCCGCGACGAGCTTGGACGGCTCGGGCTGTGAACCGAGTAAATAAGACGAACTATATCACATTGCAATGTCACAAAAGGGCGAGGAATCACCTTTCTCTACGATCTCCCCAACGAATACCTTGGTGAACCCAGCCACGATCTGCGCCACGGGCATGGATACTTGCTGGCCGAGGCTCTGTTGAATTACCTGCCAAGACGCCGAAGGGACGTTTAATTTACGCCACGGCCGACGTTCGCAAGGAAGTCAGATGAGATTTGTCATACCTTTCGAACAGCTTGCTTCGGGAGGGCATGACGGCGATATGCCTCGAACCGCTCGTACTGCTCCGGGGTAAAATTGTCCATAAGGACCCTGCAAAGGTATATACATATTCACGGGAAAAAGAGAACGGGAACCAAACGCACTTGAGGTTGTCTTTGGACTGGCTCTGCCAAGAGAGTTGAGCAGAGTAGTCGTCGTCGGCCATCGCGGGAAGTAGCTCATCTTCGACTTCAGCTTCCTCTTCCATGGCGCCGATAGGCCGCTGTACTCCGGCGGCAGCTGCAGTTGTAGAGGTGTTTGGACCAGTGGCTACGGCGTCTGCGGCGGGAGTGACGGGTGCTAGAACGGCCGGGACGGTAGGGGTCGTTGCCACTGGCTGTGTCCACTGTATCGGAGCAGCCGTGGCGGGGCTGGAGGTGGCACTGGGAGCAGCGGTGGAAGGGGAAGCAACGTCAGGAGTTGTGGGATGTGGCGAGTCTCGTGCTCCAGTGCGGGGTTTACGACCGCGTTTAGCAGCGGGAGTTCCAGCGGCGCGTCCCCGACCTCTAGGCGTTGCAGAAGCGCCAGGATTGGAAGGATTGGCGGGAATGAAAGTGCGGTCTTGTGTAAAAGGGGAGGCCATGGTGGTGAGGGGAGGGGGTGGGAAGGGAAGGGTGGACGGATTTACCAAAATTGGACAAGTCGACTTTTACTCCAACCACGGTCGCTCGATGGCTCGCAGTTTATATAGCATTTCCCCTTCGCCTGGCCCACTCTCGCCTTCTTTCTCAGATGATTCGTCATCGCTTGACGGCGCTCCGTTTGCTTTCGCTGACTACCCTGACGGCGCTCAACACCCTGCAAATTCGCGTTCCGGTTCCCCGACACGCGGAGGAGGACCGCCAGCAAATACTGCTCCTGGTCCGGACGTTGTCACTTGTCAATGGGAAGATTGCGGTGCCGCTTTCGACGACTTAAGCACGTTCATACGCCACCTACACGAAGGTGCACCGCGATTTCCCCAGCTTGGCTTCCTGACTCCGCCGAAGCGCCCTGACACTCCCTTACCTCCGTAGATCACATAGGCGTGCACAAATCCAACTACACCTGTGAATGGGCCACGTGCACCCGTCGTGGTCTCCCTCAGACTTCTCGCTTCGCACTTATTTCCCACCTCCGATCACACACGGGCGAAAAACCCTTTACCTGCGAACTACCCGGTACGTGTTCTTCCATTCACTTCCAAGTCGTCATTTGCTAAAAGCCCGTGGAACCTTTAGAGTGTGACAAGTCATTCACGCGCTCCGACGCTCTAGCCAAACACATGCGCCTCCAACATAATGTCGAAGCCGGTGCGCCAGGCCGAGGCGGCAATCGGAAGCGGAAGCGGGACCGCGAAGAACCCTCTCGCCCGACAGCCTCCGCAGTGTCAGACCCGGCTGGGTTCAGCATTTTCAAAGTGGAGCCAAATGCGCCGTCTGAGCTGCACATTCCCGCCGAACCAGGCGGTACTCCCGGCGCTGACGATTATTTAAACGGCGGGCGTTCGCCCAGCCCAAATGACGAAGGTCTTCCTTCCTACCTCGCCCAGGACCTCGACCCCGCAACGGGCCTCATTCGTGGGCGGGCGCCAGCGATGGTCAAGTACCTCGTGATGAAGGCCAAGTTCCTCTTCGCGCTCGAGCAGCACTCCACACTCATGGAGGAGCTCCGGGTGCTGCGCGCCGAAGAGCGTTCGTTGCGCCAAGGAAAAGACGAAGCCCTCGACGAGGTTATGCGCATGGAGTTTGGGTGAGTCTTCGCTTTGGTCCGACGCTGTCTTGGAGAGGGGGCTTACGTGGCTCGGGGGGATGCGCAGACCAGCGGTTGAACCGCTATTATCAACGGCCGGGGGACCGTCTCCACACGCCGAATCCTACCCCCCTGAAGTCCACGCTCCGCCTGAGCTCCATCAATGAACGTCAGCTGGTGTATGGTCTATCCATTTCTGTGCGGGATTGTGCGTGGTCAGAGGTCGCTGGCCGCCTTGATTGGGAGGCCATATCTTTTTGTCTGGAGCCTGGCCGCGTGGAGCGGCTCGCTCAGACTTCATTTTATTAGCACAGCCGGCTTTCCATCTCCGCTTCTTGCGTAACGGCTGCTGCTGCCTGACTTTACCTCGATTCGAGTACGCGATCGCACTATAGCGAATATCAAATGTCTTGCTGGATGCCAATCCTACTAGTTCTTTTCCCCGTCTTGTAGCCCAATGATACGCGTTCCTAGTCACCCGACCACGATGGGGGGAGCTTCTAGGGCCTCGCAACATGCGCATGCGAACGACCACCGGCAGTTGCGCCGGAATATCAAACGCCACCACGCATTTCCGCCTGCCCTGGTATCTTTTCTACTACCGCAGAAAGAATGTTCCCATGCACGTGGTGGATGTGTTACGGGGTATGTGGTAACATATATCCACGCAGCTGGCTTCGGAACTCACTTGACTTTTTCCTGACGTCACCGTGCTCAGGCGTGGTCTGCAACTGGTACAACGTAACGCGTGTTCTTGCCAACTAGAGTTAGCTCCATTATCACGCGCACCTCAGGGTGGGTACTTGTATACAAAGGTAATAAGAGTAACCAATTTGTCTTCCCGTGTCCCGAACAAAAGGGAGGGATATATTCTACGCAGTATCGTACGTGTATACGCTCACACCGACTGGCCTCAGCACCTCCTTCTATCGCGATACAGCGGTGCGTAATCTTCACTCTGTGGTTATTAATACGACAGCGCCACCGCCGCCACTGGGTCAGGCCAGGTCATTGCGCCTTGAAAAGTCATGCGAACTGAAACAAAAAAAAAAGAACACGGAAACTGAAACAAAAATATAAATTAGTGTGTCAACCCCCCACAGGTTTACAAGGGCAACCGTTGCTCGTGCTCGCAGTGGTTTAGTTGGCGTGTGCCGGCGAAATGTCGGACTTTGTCTAGAAAAGGAAGTAGCTGGGACCAGCGAGTGCCACATTCTAACAAAGAGACAATGGCAAGGCAGAGAGAAAGGGACACCGCACTGGCCATCAACTGCTCTTCATAAACCCCCCCACCTCCTACAATCATCCCATTGTTTACTCTCATCGTCTGCGTACATCATGTCATCTAGTGATATTCCCCGCAAAGTCGTCGCCCAGAGGGGTCGACCCCTCAGACGACAGCCCACTGGGCTCTCTGTGTCCACAGGACAACCTAGCTCGCATCCAAAAGTACGTATCGACGAGTGCTGCAAGTCACCTGGCTCACCTTCGCCGCGCGTCCGCGTGAAACACAGAGAACGACGGCTAGAAGGAAACTCCATAAAGAACGCTCGATGCGCATCCCAGCCATCGAGAACGACATGATGAACCGTATCGGCTTAACGAAGAAGCGCAAGGCCATGGCCCGCGCCGCCTCGACCAAGGCCGGCAGGTCGAGTAGTCCGTACAAGAGCTTGCTAGCTGGGATTGCGCGCACAGAGGACGTCTTACCCGGGACCAGCGACGCCGAAGGCCACAGCTGCAGCGGTAGCAGCAGCAATAGGAGTGGCATCCGCCCCGTGCGCTGTGCCTCGCCGTCACCATTGCCCAAGTCGCCAACCTCGCCATTACGTACTACCCGCTCGGCTTCCCCGCAACCACCCAAGCTGCCCACCCCACCCGCTACCGAGACCGGCGGCACGGAAGCGAAGGGCAAGAAGCAGCGCACCACGCGCCAATGTCCGATCGTCTTGCGGCCGCTGCCGTCGCGCGTCGCAGCCTCCTCTTCTCATCGTACGGGTTCTCCCGCCGCCGTGCACCCGCTTTCTCGTACCCCCACAGGCGCCCCGACAACTCCCAAGGCGCGTTCAAGTGGAACCCGTTCTCGATCCTTCTCACCGCGCAAATTGTCTACCCTCATCGCCGCCCGACGTCCGGACGACCTCCCTCCTACTGAGAAATCCCCCTCCGTTCCTGTGCCTAAGGCTGCGGTCTCAGAAGATCGTGCCGAATCCACTGCCCAGCCGATAAAAGTGCAGGGGGAGGGGGTATCAACTGTACAGGGCACTCCCTGCGTTAACTCCGGCGAGGCAAGCGACTCTCAAAGCGAAGACTCAGACGCGACCTCACATGAGATCGAGCGTGCAGGATCCAGTGTCCCGGATGTCTCCGCTTCGGACGTTGCCCAAGCGGCTGCCATGAAGCAATCCCTGCTATCTCAGATCGAGGGGCGCAACGAGGGAGGGAAGTGGGACGATCTCCAGGGATTCCTTCATAGCCTCGCACCTAGCGAGATTTATGGGCTTCTCAAGACGGCGACACGGGCAGGCCGGCGGGCGCTGCGCAGGCTTGCGGGGAAGGAGGTGTCGGATTTAGACAACCGCAATGGAGAGGACGACGCCCGTGTTCTGGGGAGGTACGTCAAGTACAGCCTAATAATCCTGTTTTCTTCTGAAAGACCGTCTCGCAGAGCGCAGGGCAAGAGTGTGTTGGCCTTCGAAGACGCCATATCGGACGGAGAAGAAGTCACGATTCAAACTACATTGCCCTTGCGGCAAAGAAAGTTTCTCTATAAGGCCAAAGGCAAGGCGCGCGCCGGGTCTCCGTCTCCACCGCTTTCTTCGTCTCCGTCCCCAGTCTTCGTCTCTCAGACCGCCTTCGCCGCAAACTCTTCTCGCGCGTCTGATTACCTCTCCGCGTCACACAAACGCTCGAGGACACCCGAGAGCGCGTCCGACGACGACGACGACACTTCCGAGCCCCCGACAAAACGACAAAAGAAGAAAATAGGTGATAACCCCCGACCCCTCCGACGCGAAGGCGCATTTATCGAGTATTCCGTACCACTCCCGGTGCCCGCTCAGGAGGACATCTACCAGAACGACGACGACGACGACAAGATACACGTAAACCTCATCAAGAGCTTCCTCGACCAAATTCAGGACCTGGACATAATCTCCAGCTGGTTTTCGCGCGGCAGCGGCAGCGGCATAACGCCATCGCCGCCCAAATGCGATCCGTTTACAGCAGCGCGCGACCAAAAATTTGCCGCCGACGACGACGACGTGTTTGTCGAGCGCCGCAGCTGGATGCCGCGCCCGGAGCTGCAGGACGCGGGCGCGTATCGGCGACATCGGGGTGCGCGAGCGGACGACGACGAACCGAAGGCGCTCGACGGTGCGGAGTCGGACGACGACGCGGCGCGATGCCCCACTTGGGGAAATACGAGCTCGTGCGCTGTCCCGCGGATATGATCGACTGCCTGCCGCCAGCGGCACCATCGACTCCCCGTGCGCCTCGGCAAAGAGGACCTGCCGTCGGCGCCGAGATCGCCGGAAATACCGACGACACTTGCAGCCGCGGAGATGGCGAGCATCGACTTAGGCTTTGATATAACGAAGCTGGATACGACGACGACGATGAGGTCAGGCCGCCGAACTTGGATGGGGACTTTTGTTTTTATTTTACATTTATATTCCGGAGCACGTATTCAAGACAAAAACCGGTCGACCGTGGCTATTTGAAAGGAGTAAGGAGGTAGAATAAATTTTCAGTATAAATATTCATCAATACAAAAGATAAAAAATGGACGTGTCATTTGCTGACCGAAGCTGCTCCTCCACGAGCACCCTGGTGGAACGAGCCACCTTTGTTAACGTCCCCGCTAGCAGCATCGTGCGGTGTTCCGTACTCTAAAGTCTGTCCCACCTCTTTTCACATTACGTATGTGTTACAACAGGTTCCACTGCCGCTCGATCAGGGAAACTGCCGTGACACCGTTTCACATGTCACCTGTCGTACATCTGCTCACGCACCATCACTGGTGTCCCCCCCTACATGTCTTCGTGCTTTTCCCCCTCACTTTTCAATGCACCGCTCTCCTCCTTTGCTTCGGACCTAATCTCGTATGACACGTCGGTACGGTATACGTGTTGTGTCGTTACATTGATACTGTCCGGCATCCATGTAACGATGCAACTTATATACCACACTGAGGTGGCACATGAGGGTATATGCATCAAATTATATGAACGTTTATACTGGTATTTTGTTCTAGTGATTTTCTAGCCCATTGATTACAGTGTATTCGGGCAGTCTTTAGTGATCCAGAGTTCATGCTTGACTTGATTCTCGCGCCTGAGCGCCATTACATCGATCACGAGCGCGTGTACCAAGTCTATGATGAGATGTACGCAGGAGCCTGATGGTGGGCAGTACAGGTGCGTATATCCATCATTGTAGTTTCATATACTTACAGGTTATGACAGACGTCGCTCAAATCGCATCGACCGGGTGCTACAATGGTCCCAGCCATAATATCCTCGGATAAGACTCAACTCACGCTTTTCCGCAGGAAAGAAGCATACCCAGTTTATCTCGCCCTTGGTGTAATATACTAAAGGAGATACGTCGAAAACCGGCACGTCGCGCACAATTGCTAATTGGATGCCTCCCAGTCATGAAGCCACTAGGCATCACAAACAAGGCAGCTCGTCATCGTGCGCTTGCGAACCTTTTTCACTCCTGTATGCGAACTATCTTAGCCCCAGTCATGACATAGGACCCTTCCTGAAGTACCGCTCCCACCCTTCTTCCCTCCTTTTCCTCATTGCTACGTGTATAGAGAAAGGGATTTTTGGAGTTCGCGCGTGTTTTTATTTTTCCTTCTTTCCTTTGGTGTCCCGTATCATTGTATCACTACTATCTAAGATTTGATAGATAAAGTGCCTTCAAGTTGCCCCGAATAACTCGATTCAGGGCTTCCATTCGCGTTTGCAGACCATCCTCGGCTCTCGAAAGAAAATGAAACCTTGATACGCGTTGGCGTGTTGGCTGAACTCTCGCGGCTGCAGACCATGTGTTTCCTCGTTGCTTCACGACCCAGATATTATGAATGGCAACCGACGTGTGGCCCACCCAGTACAGTATGTACCAGAGTATCGTTGCGCGTCTACTAAATGTGAACAAAAAATGAAGCCCAACATTGGCCTTGGGGCTACTGTATGTGTTCGCGTTCATCTATCTCATATCCTCACATGGACAAAAAAAAAAGAGGCTGTATTGAAATCCTCTCCTGTGGCTGGGAAAGTGAATTTATCGACCTACTATCGGTCTTCGGAGGGTGCTCAAAATCGGATAATTTTGTAGGCCCCATGAATCGGTATTAAATTACATCGCAAGGCTGTGCCAAGGTCGAGGTTCTTCACGAATCTGCTAAATTGTTTGGGCGTCACCGTAACGGTGGTGTGGGTCATCATCGAACTCAACACAGACTTCTATACTCGGCGCGGGCACAGTCGCTGTGCTCTGTATGAACCCGCTCGACTTGCTCAAGGTCCGCTCGACTTGTTCAAGGTCAAGTTCCAGGTGTCGACGCGCGGGCCCGAGGGTGGCAACGGGCGCGGCATCTGGCGCGCCTTGCGCGACATACGCGCCAGCGAGGGATGGCGCGGGCTGTATCGCGGTCTAGGCCCGAACGTTGCGGGTAACGCGAGCAGCTGGGGGCTCTACTTCCTCTTGTGCGTCTCTTTCTTGTGTCCTCTTTCTTCCCCGCTGAACCTGTGGATCTGCAGCTACAATCAGCTCAAGCGTCGCGCGACCGTCGGCGCCCTTAGACCGGCCCTTGTCGGCTTCCCAATACCTGCTCTTTTCCGCCGAAGCAAGTTCACATCCTTTTCCTTTGCTCCCAACACTCCTCACTCCCCGTTCTCTCCCGCTCACGACGCTCACTGCTCTGTCGAGGTACCGTGACTACCGTTCTAACCAACCCAATATGGGTGGTAACAGTCCGGACGTTCACCGCGCCACTCGCCCGCGGCTCACCGTGTGCTCTGGAGTGCGTTCGCCGTCCTTTTTTCGGTTTCGGTTTTACTGACTGGTGTGGTGGGCCCTCCAGGCGGTTTCCGCGCGATATTCCGCGACGAGAGCTTGGGCGGGCTCTATCGTGGGACGTCGCTCGCGCTGGTCGGCGTGAGTAACAGCGCGCTACAGTTCATGGCGTACGAGAAGATGAAGAGCTGGGCATTCGAGCGCAAACGGCGGCACGTCGTGAAGCTCTGACGTGCATGGACGACGGACGACGACAAGCTGGTGCGTAATGCTCCTGCTGCACGAACCTGACCCGACTTGAGACAAATTTTTCTTAATAAAGAGTCTAATACCGCTTATACGGTCATGTCTGGCACGTCGAAGCTTGGCGCGTTGTGCGCGACGTACCCGTACCAGGTCATCCGCTCGCGTATCCAAGTGCGTGCCTTCCTCGCGCGCTCGCACGCCCCGTGCTTGACTTGCTAAACGCGGCTGTAATGTAGGACGACTCGGCGCTGGCCCGCACGCACTACCGCACGATCACGTCGACGATCGCGCATCCGTGAGCGCACGAGGGCCTCGCGGGGTTTTCCGCGGACTGACCACGAACCTCGTGCGCGTGCTCCCCGGGACGTGCGTCACGTTCGTCGTGTACGAGAACATTGCCTGGCTGCTCAAGCGCGCTACTGCGAGGCGCGAGGCGCGCCGGGGAGGCGACGAGGGCAGTCGGAGATGCATCTATAGATGAGGCGTAGTTACCTTCATAATAACACATCCATCGCATCCACGATATATTATTGATCACCACTCTGAGGTCGAGTTGTGCGATCTCTACATCGACGAGAAAAAAATGCAAACTATTCACAACTCGCGCACGTTGGATATGATTTTTCGGTTTACACAATTGAGTCTGAGATACAATAATGAAGTGAATTAAAGGAATGGCTACAGAGTGATGATTACAGAATGGACAGTAGAGGTTGCGTTTTGTCCACTCCATGAATGACAAGGAAGAAGAGGGGTTAGACGTAGTCAGTCGTAATACTAAGATGAGGGTTCAAGTATGCGTATACAAGTATAAAAGTATAAATACAATGTCCAAGAAGTCTGAATCATTGTACAAATATTCCGTGAAAGAAAGCCTAGAAGAAAATCAGAACCAGTCGCGCGGATGATGAAATATCGTCGTGGTTATGAACAGATGGCCTCCTGTGGACCCTGAATCTACCGTAAGAAAAGTTCGAGTGGGATCGGTTTGCGCCGCAAACAGCTATCTGGATCTGCTTTCGTGTGATCATACGCTCAAGAACTTCTGCATATTTGTGTGTACAAGGTGCAATTGACGAAATAATAAGTTATATCGCAGCTATCTACTGCGTTGACAACTTCTTCCTGCGTGAACCCCTCGGCCTTTTCCATTCTAGCAATAGCCATGGTTTGTGGGGTGTGGGCTGCCGACATGGAGTGGTCCGATGTGCTTTCGCCGGCGGTGACGCGTTGTTTTCTGCGACTTCTCTGCTGCTACGACTCGACCGTGACTGGATCGTACTGCCGACCGTGGCTAAGTCAGGCTTGTTGTATCACAGGCTTAGGTTACGACTACTGCAGTCAGGTTGACAAGACGAGAGGGATCAAGCGTGAACGAATAGAACTGCGTCAAGATTTGGCAGACGAGACTGAGCCCTTAGCCCTACCCGCCGAACCGGGCCTCACAATCTCAAGAATCCACGGTTTCATTGTTGGTCGCATTACAGCGGTGCACAGCCACTTTACCGGTTTACCCCCCGCAAATGTAAGCATCGGCACCAGCATCGACATTGGCCCACCTCATCTCGTCCACAACAACGTACCCTTTCTTCCTCCAATCCTCTTCTTCCATTATTTGAAAACCTCCCACTTACACTATCGCTGTACCAAATATGAGCTCAAAAGGCTGGTTCAACCTCGAGACGGCCGCCGTTACTATCCCCGAAACCCAATTCTTAGTGGATGACTCGGCTTTCAAATCACTAGGACTCACACGCACACAAAGATTTTGTGGTTTTGCCGGGTGGTGCGTTCTTCGGATTGATTAAAGGAAAACTACCCAGATTCGCCCCTAGTCGTGGGTCGGCGTCGTGGTCACCTCTTCTGATGACGTGCAACTCTGCTTGTTCTGCAGTTACGCTATTGGGCTAGTTCTGAGCGTACTCGGCACGGTCATGCTTTTCATCGGTGGTCTGGCTTCCTTCGCAGGTGCGTTTTCCCTTGTATGACGCGGTTTTGTAACTTACCCCGGTATAATAGTTCTCTATGCCCTTGGGACTGTCATTTCGCTCATAGGCACGGGTTTTTTGATTGGGGTTCGTCCGTAGTTTTTGAGCCCATATCCAATCTTCGTTCAACACAGACCTTTTTTTTTTGCAAAATAGTTTACCAAGCAAACGAAGCTCGTGAGCACTCTCGCGCATGTCTTGATCGCGGCCATGCTCATCCCGTGATTTCTCGTGCTCTTTCACACGCATCACCTCTCCTAGATGTTCAAGTCCAAGCCCGTTTGCATTGTCGCGATGATCGTCTTCCTAGCTATGGTTGTTATGATTTTCGTCATTTCGCTCATAGGCACGGGTTCTTTGATTGGGGTACGTCCGTAGTTTTTGAGCCCATATCCAATCTTCGTTCAACACAGACTTTTTTTTTTTGCAAAATAGTTTACCAAGCAAACGAAGCCCGTGAGCACTCTCGTGCGTGTCTTGATCGCGGCCATGCTCATTCCGTGATTTCCCGTGCTCTTTCACACGCATTACCTCTCCCCCTAGATATTCAAGCCCATTCGCGTTGTCGCAACGATCGTCTTCCTAGCTATGATTGTTATGATTTTCGTCTCTGCCTTTGTACTCAGCAGCGGAACTCTTTGCATCAGTAAGCCTCCGCTCTTCCTCCCCTTTGTCACATTTGCTTAAGTGAGACGCCGTCTTAGTCTTCGTCATCCTCGAGTACCCCGCATTCCTCTGGTACACATTGTCGTACATTCCGTACGCGCGCTCCGCAGTTCTCAATGTGTTCGGCATGGCATAATCCTCGCACCGTGCAATCATCGTGATCCGTCGTCCCCTGCCTGGCGCGTGTCTTAGCCACTGAGTCGGCCAATGTCGTTACGAGTACTATCTGTTCGACGAACTTTTTTTGGATAGAACAGTTACCAATTTATAATGCCTTACGATCTTCAGTCGCCAAGAGTAGTCCGCAAGTAGCACGCGATATATTCGTAACGTCGACTCTTGGAAAAGGATAACAAAAGAAATGGGGTCACGTAACTTATCTGAGTTTGATGAAGTCAGGAGTCTCGTTATGAAAGTTGAGAACGTGACTTCTTGGCACCTTCCTTTCTGGGAGAGTGAAGTGACCCCATGTGGAATCTGGAGTCCAAATTTTCTCCAAACTTTAATTTTTGTGACGATAAATCTCACTTGTGATTATCAAGCACAGCAAATCAACGAAACACCTGCTTCAAACTCAAAAATCTGGAAAGGCCCCCCCTTCTCAAACCTCGGCTACATCTCCAAATCTTAATTTGGACACCCGGGGGTTGAAATATGTCCACTTTTGTAAAGTACAGATCTCAATACATTTTTGTGGCTAACTTGGTGGCTGAGTGGGAAACTATAAAGTGAAGTTCACACATGGTAGAGGGATTTGAAGTCAGCACTGCTCATTCTGTGCTTCATAAGCTGTGGAAATTGATGTGGTCACAATGGCAAACAACCTTGCAGCTGCAGCTTCATTTTGGTCTTGGTATATTCTGGTGTTGTTGAATGTGAACTGGATGCAGAAGAACAATAAATTGGGTGTCTTTCCCAATGCAGTGTGCTCAGTTGTCGGGGTTTAATTACTTAACCCGAATTTACGACTCCAGACTTGGTGCAGCAGAGTGGGTGACTTCCCATAGGATCTAGAGGCTCCAGAAAATTCTCCAGACTGGAGTTTTTTCCAGATTGCCGAGGTGCTGGCAAGGCACGTTGATCACATAATTATTTTCATGCTCCGAGTGTGTCCTTCAGACAATTAATCTGAAGGCCTGTCCTTGACCCTTCTGTAGAATATTGATAATCCTTCAGACTTGAAATGCCAGGATGCCGGACCCAATAGAAAGGCGATTGAGCTTGAGAAAGGTGACTGAGCTCAGGAGGATGTCCAAGGACAATGGCATAGAGCCACGATGGGAGCACAACCACAAAAAAAAAAAGGTATAGAAGCGAGTTTGCCTTTGCGAAATTAACGCAATGACTTTGCATGGGACTTTGCCGACACCACCCCCGGCTGCTGCTTCTCAGCCAAACGAGAGTTCTGTACAGAACATTTCTATTATAGGGCAGAGCGGCCAGAACGTGTCTGTTGTTGGACAGAGTGGCCCCTTCATCAGGAAAATGGAATGTTACTGGTGTTACTGGCGGTACTAGCCGAGTGATACGGATCGCGGGAAGTACAGAACCTTACTAATACTTATGACCGGGTTAGTAAGAGTATATGTGTCATGGACTCATCGCATCAGTCAGCAGTAGAATCACATGTCTTTATAGACTGTGAGGTAGTATTGCTATTTGTCGTACGGATTGGAGAGGAGCTTTAAAGCTACCTCGATATATGTATATAAGTTGTCATATTGAGACCAAGGCTCTTTAGCTTGGTCTTCTTCAAATTTCACTTCCGACTTGTATCCCTTCTCTTGCAGTAGGAAGATCCATTGCTCCTTATCTCTTCATCGATCATTGTTGGCCTAAGGACACAAAGTATTGTCTTAGTGCCTTGAGTTGTATACTTCTCTAAGTTACATACTCATTACATTGGTATCGCCACTAAAACTCGCCTAAGTCAGGCATACGCCGTGAAAGTGTAACATTAAGACCAAGCTCTACAATTGTGGCGACCTTTCCGACAACCGCAGAACGCTGGGTTAACTTTCAACCCTATTTCATAGAACGAAGAGGAGCAAGGAACGTACCCACCAGATACCTCAAAGCTGCAAGGTGGAGGATGAACGTTGGACCAGAAGGATATTACGTAGACACGTCAAGACCAAATCGGTGGTGTCCAGTTGAATTCAATTTCGAAGCAATTTGCTGGACTCGTATTAGAGAAAACCCTAGGGGTAACAATTGGGAAGTAGTTGCACCTGCTGAGGGCAATTTACGTTGTGATATTCACACAAACAAAGTAGTGATTTGATCGGAGTGGGGACCTATTAACGGTGCACCTGAAGAAACACACTCCGCAAACTCGCAAACTCCGGCTCCAAGTGAAGCAAGTCAAGAGACTGAAGAATCGGGAGAAGACGCCGACGAAGATGAGGAACAGGAGGAAGCCATTGAACAAATTGCAGAACTCACAAATCAAATTCAGATAGTGGAAGAACCTGAAAGGATCCAAGTAATGGCTACCGAAACCATGCAAGAACCTGTTAGGGAACGAATCGAGGAACCCAATGAACAAATGTTTATCAATCCAGAAACCGGACATGTGATGACAGCAGACGACATCGCAGCTATATCGAGCAATAGGATCTGATCGTCCCGATCCTCCTTCAGGAGGGAGGTGGAGGACCCCCTGGAGGAGGAAGAAGACCTCCCAATGGTGGAGGCGGACTCCCAGGAGGCGGATTCCCAGGAGGCGGATTCCCAGGAGGTGGACCTCCAGGAGGAGTACCTCCAGGTGGAGGAATACCACCCGCGGGAGCACCTGGTCATCAATCAGACAAATTCATCGGAAATGCCCCACAAATATTCACAGGGGATCGACTCAAGGCAGGATGAGTTTATAACTCAATGGTCATTGTACTGGGGAGTAAACAACAATAATCCCATTATGACCAATGCTTACCGACGATCAATGTTGTTCCTCACATACATTCAAGGGAAAGCGGTAAACTGAATGGGTTATGAGTATGAGTCAATGGCTCAATCGACAAGTAACCGGCGGAGTACCTGAACAAACCCCGGATTTATGGGTCGAGACAGAAAGGGCATTTCGAAGAAGATTTGCAAATACCCTTGAAAGGGAACAGGCACAAGGAATGCTGAAGCGAGGTCTGAAAATGAAGGAAGGGGATCTCGATACATATATCACAGGAGTTTAAAACTCTGGCAAGACAAGCAGGATACCGGTTAAGTTCCATTCCAAACTATTGATCTGTTCACCGATGGACTACCACGACCATTGTTTGAAAAGGTCTTTCAAATGGATGATCCGCAAACGTTTAAAGAATGGAAAGATGCGGTCAGACGCCGACAGCAGCAATACATCCATATAAGGGCAAAATTAGAAGCCCATAAAGGTCAAGTCCCGAAACCACAAGGATTTACAAACAAGGGAACAATGCCTGGGAATCTTCCCAATCCAAATGCGATGGACACTGTCAGCTGATAGGAGCAGAGCACAATTGGCTGGATCTGAAGACATCGATTACACACAGCCACCCTATTCCCCACCCAACCTGAGGAAGAGGTCGAGGAGGAAGACCAAATGGGTGAGATATTACGTGCTACAATTGTGGGAAGAAAGGACATATCAGCTGCAATTGTTATCAAGCACGAGGACAAGGACAAAACAGTCAAGGACGATCCACAGATACCGAATCTGTAACCATATGACAGGCCATATCCGGAATGACAGAAGAGGAACAAGCCCAATACTGGATGGGGCAAGTAGTGGAGCTAGGAGATGGAGTCAAAGATCGGATTCTAAAGGATTTGTGGACAAAGGAGGGTTTTCAGGACGCCTGAACCCATCGGCCTGGGTGAGGGCGGTCAATTGTAATTCTGTTATTATCACGCGCTATCGATCTATGCGAATTCCAGTTTCGATAAGAACAAATTACTCAAAGGCTGACATCAGAGTCCTTGTAGACTCAGGGGCAACTGACAATTTCATCAAACCCTCATTTGCCAAACGAATGGGGTTAGGAATGAAACGGTTAGAAAGACCCCGCAAAATATGGAACATTGATAATACGGAAAACAAAGCGGGGCATATTACTCATTGTGTGGATCTTGATGTACAAACTAAAGGGATTCACAAGGAAATGCGGTTCCTGGTGACAAATACAGGACAAGAAGAGATGGTGCTAGGATATCCATGGCTAGCCCAATACGAACCAAAAGTCAGCTGGAGACATGCCACTATTCATGAAGACACCCTCCCTGTAATACTCCGATCCATTAACCCAAAGAAGGAAGGATCGGTAATTGCCAAAGCACTAACGGCTATCGACAAAGATTAAATTGTCAAACAATTGGATCAAGAATGTTCCATTAGAACTACGGCAACAGATTTGGCAATAGCGGCAAAACAATATTCCGTAAAAGCTGAATTACCCAATGAATATCAAGAATTTTCTCACCTATTCAATGGGGAAGCTTCTTATCGATTCCCACCATCTAGACCATGGGATCACACCATCAAATTCAAAAAAGGAACACCAGACGCCATCGATTGCAAGATATACCCTCAAACACAAGATGAGGATAAGGCACTCAAAGAATTCCTGACGGAACAACTAAAGAAGGGGTACATCCGACCATCAAAATCCCCTTATGCATCACCTTTCTTCTTCATTAAAAAGAAAGATGGAAAGTTGTGACCAGTACAAGATTATCAGAAGATCAATGATTACACTATCCGAAATCAATACCCATTACCCCTTATCTCAGATCTCATATCGGACCTCAGTAACGCTCATATCTATACTAAACTAGATGTGCGATGGGGATACAATAACGTAAGGATCAAAGAAGGGGATGAAGAAAAGGCGGCATTTAAAACCCAATATGGCTTATTCGAACCTACAGTTATGTTCTTTGGATTAACCAATTCCCCAGCGACATTTCAGACAATGATGAACTACATATGTAGGGATATTATCACCAAACACGAACAACGGGGAACAATGATACGAGTTTACATGGATGATATTGGAATTGCCACCAAGATTGGCATCAATCTTCAAGCACATATTGAAGCAGTCAAAGATGTTTTACGGGTATCAGCAGAGCATGATTTATACTACAAACTGGAGAAATGCACGTTCCATGCACCACGGATGGATTACCTGGGGGTAATCCTTGAAAAGGGGGTAACATGCATGGACCCTGTAAAAATCGAAGGCATCAAAAATTGGCCACGACCCAATAAAGTGAAGGACGTATGATCTTTTTTGGGTTTTTGCAATTTTTACCGACCATTTATCCGAGGATTTGCCACACATGCCAAACCGTTAAACAAATTGACCAAAAAGGAAACGGAATGGCAATGGATGGAGGAACAAGAAAAGGCATTTCAAACTCTCAAAGATCTTGTGACTCAAGAACTGGTACTGGCACACCCAAACTTGAAAGAACCATTCGAAACTAGAAGTCGACGCATCAGGATTTGCAGTAGGGGCAGTATTACTCCAAAGAAAGGAAGACAAAAAACGCCATCCTATCGGGTATTACTCAGCCACACTCAATGAGGCAGAACGAAATTACGACATCTATGACCTGGAACTATTGGCAATTGTGAAAGCATTCCGGCACTGGAGACCATATTTGGCAGGATCACCCCATAAGGTGAAAGTATTTTCCGATCATCTAAATTTGCAATATTGGCGCTCTCCACAGAAGATCAGCAGACGAGTAGCCAGAGAAGTCTTGGAACTTTCAGAGTACAATTTCGAAATTCACCATATCAAAGGGAAAGCCAATGGACGAGCCGATGCCTTATCACGAAGACCCGATTATGACCAAGGGGAACAGGACAACAAAGGAGTCATAGTACTTCCTGATCAAGTATTTGTCAGGGGCATGACAACGGAATCGGCCAATGGAATTACCGAAGTTCTAGAACCAAAAGATATGAACCCCGAAGATCCTGTGTTTAGTCAAGATCAAACAAAACTATCCTCGTGGGTAAATGCTCATTGACTAAAGAAAATACAGGGAACATGGTACAAAGATGGAAAAAGGGTAGTCACGGGAGGACTATATGCAAGAGGAACCCTTATCAAGGCTCATCATGATTCTCCTGTATACGGACATCCCAGGATAAAGAGAACAGCGGAACTGGTGGCACGATACTACTGGTGGCCTGAAATGAATTATGACGTAAAAGAATATGTCAAAGGATGCGCCGAATGTCAACACCACAAGATCAATACCAGGCCCATCAGAGCGCCCATACAGCCAATATATCCAAAACCAGAAGCAAACTTCCCACGTCCCAGGGGTATGACACCATATTGACGGTCATGGATCATGACTGTAGCAAGGTGTCCATATTCATACCATGCAATGAAGAAATTACAGGAGAAGAAACGGCTAAATTATATGCCCGGCACGTATTCCTTCGTTTTGGATTACCAAGCAAAGTCATCAGTGACAGAGATCCACAATTTGCAGGAAAATTCATGAGGGAGTTATGCAAGATACTAGGAATCGAGCAAAACATATCGACGGCATATCATCCGAGAACCGACGGACAGTCAGAAAGAACAAATCAATGGTTAGAACAGTACCTTCGATTTTGGACCAATGAACAACAAAACAATTGGAGTGAATACCTACCAATTGCAGAATTCATTCACAATAATTGGCCTAACGAAACCACGAGGGAGTCACCATTTGCAATCTTAATGGGATATAACCCACACGCTGATTGGATTCATAGGCCATCACCAATTCCTCAAGTACAATTATGGCTACAGCAGATGGGGATGATCAGACAAAAAGCCCAAGAACTCATGATCAAGGCACAAAGGTCATGGGTCAAACACAAGGAAACCCCAAAATTTAAAAAAGGGGATCTAGTGTGGCTTGAAGGACGTAATCTACGAATCAATCAACCGGCTGCAAAACTAGCCGCGAAGCAACATGGTCCTTTTAAGGTTGTTCAGGTGATGTCCCCATACAGTTATCGATTGGAACTTCCCACACAGTGGAGCATCCACCCAGTGTTTCACATCGATCTTCTCACCCCTTACAAAGAAACACTCATACATGGGCTGAATTACTCACAGCCGCCACCAGATCTTATAGAAGGGGAAGAGGAATATGAAGTCGAGAAAGTTCTAGACGAACGGCACTTCGGCAGAGCAAAACGACATCAATACCT
Source organism: Lactarius psammicola (assembly GCA_025769895.1). Classification (NCBI taxonomy): domain Eukaryota; kingdom Fungi; phylum Basidiomycota; class Agaricomycetes; order Russulales; family Russulaceae; genus Lactarius; species Lactarius psammicola. Next base: position 97,348 of record WTXK01000161.1, read on the forward strand.
GATCAAGTGGAAGGGATACCCGGACTCGGAAAACCAATGGGTCAACCGGGAAGACGTATTTGCTGAAGAAGCAATAAGGGAGTTTGAAACTTCCAAGTCCGCTCCTAAGAAAGATAAAAGGAAGAGACGCAACGAGCTAAGTTCTTCAGCAAACACCACTGCTACTCTTCCACTCTCACATGCAATGTCCTCTCCCTCTGCCTCTTCTTACTTCGCCCCTGCCATCATCCATGCCGAGCAGGAGCCCCAGTCCATCGCCACTCCCATCACCAATGAGGAGTTGGTCTCCGTCATGCAACAATTCCCAGAACTCAGTGGGGGAACAGTGGAACCGGATCTCGAGTCTGAACGGTACCATGTTGTCAACCCCAACACCCAAGAAATCTGTACAAGCGTCCCCCTCACAAGAGCCGAAATCATGGGACTTTGCAGAGCTGTCCCAGATGGTGAACTCGTCCAAGCGTCAGTATTCCGTGTATCAACAGCAACAGGAGGAACAGAAGCGATGGAAAGCGATGGCTCAGGAGTGGAAGGAGGAACAAATTTGGTATGCAGGAGAGAAGCGCAGAGCGAAGTTGGAGGAGAGATGGCAGTTGATTTGCAGGATCTGGGACCGGCAGACGACGAAAGCGGAGATGAAGATCTATATCCCAATCACCACGACTTCCTCATCCACTCAGAAGTCCAAGAAGGTGTGCAAGAAACCCCGCATCTATTGCACACAGACGGGACAGCAATGTATCGAGGAAATGTCCAGTCTCATGGACATGTACTCTCCCTATCCCCAAATGCGCACCATGCGCACCCGTCTCGCCGAAATCAAGAGGGTGTTGCACCTCCAGGATTCGCCCACAACACTGGAGAAAACTTTGTCCATTTCCCCATTGAACACGAGGGCGTCACAAGGCAGGCGCGTTTCATCCAAGTGATTATGGGGCCCAACCCCATCGTGATTGGCATTATCGATGAGTCCGATCGAACTTATGCCAAACCGTTATATGCTTATCCCGCTTATACCTATGGAGCGCGCCCTCGATACGCTGTGGAAGACATGATCGTCTTCCAAGCATCGTTGAGGATCGG
>WTXK01000162.1:0-98352 GCA_025769895.1 Lactarius psammicola
GCTTCTCTACCACAAAATTGGGACCCATCAGTGTACGCCTCACCCTACACATTACGCATCGACCCCACAGACCTAAGACTTCACGCAGCCAAAGATTTATTGGTAATGGAGAATCCCGATCAACCAGAATGGCTGTGGGGCGCTGCAGTCTCAGAGGTGGACGGGCGCTGGCTTGAGCTGTCAGTTTCTATGGATACATCACGAGTATGCCCCTCCACGTCTTTCGTGGATGATTTTTATCAACATCAACTGTGATTTAGAAAAATCTGCTCTGGCTTGCGGACCTCGAAAAGGAGCCGATAGGACCGAATTTTAATTGGATCAAGCTGGTGGACGAGTTTGAAGCCGAATACAGCGTGTACGCCATAAGCTAGCAAGTCCAACCCTTGTCTGCCTCTTAATATTCTCGTAGCATCGGAAACGACGGGGCCATATTCTATCTTCAAACCAATATCGACGCGCCACAATATAAAGTCATCACTATCGATGTTGAGGCATTCCGCCAGGCCTCCGAATCGGGCCCAGTACATATCAAGGACCTCACTAATGTTCTCATTCCCGAGGACAAAGACGCACATCTGGAGGATGCGTCAATCCTGGGCCACGATCGTCTGGTGACCATCTACAAGCGCGATGTCAAAGATGAACTTTACATCCATGATCTCAAAAGCGGTAAGCAATTGAAACGCCTCGCCCAGGACCACGTCGGTACGCTCGTCGCATACGGTCGGCGCACGCAAAAGTTCTTCTTTGTGTGGCTGACTGGTTTTGATACCCCCGGTATCGCCGCTCGTTACGACTTTGCCGAGCCGAATGGAGGGGAAGCGGATGGGGCGTGGAAGGTATGGCGCGAGACGAAAGTTGGAGGCCTTGCAGGAGGAGGGGGCTTTCTTTCGGAACAAATATGGTACAAGAGTAAAGACGGAACCAAGGTCCCTATGTTTATTGTTCGCCACAAGGACACGCCTCTCGACGGTACGGCACCTGCCATCCAGTACGGTACGTCGGTTTTGAACCCATCGAAATGCGAAACTGATCTTGCAAGTAGGTTACGGCGGGTTCTCCATCTCAATCGGACCATTCTTCAGCCCATCCATTCTTACTGCTATGCGCACGTATGGCTTCGTGCTTGCCGTGCCAAACATACGGGGAGGAGGTGAGTTCGGCGAGGAATGGCATCTCGCGGGGACGCGTGAGCGCAAGGTGCGGAGGTCTCCACGTATCAGGGAGAATAGTTATCATGACTCATGGACTTGAAGGTAAACTGCTTCGACGACTTTATTGCTGCATCGTGAGTGGATCCGGCGCGCATAATCCGACCAAAAGGTGACAGCCTAGTGCAGGGAGTGGTTGGTTGAGAATAAGTATGCGGCCAAGGGAAAAGTCGCTATCAATGGTGGCTCAAACGGCGGTGTGATACCTTCCTCAATCCTCATTCCTCTTCTCACGGGTAATCACCTTACAACCGCTATCGCTACTGCTAATAGGGCTTCTCGTCTCCGCATGCGTGAACCGTGCGCCTGAGGGCCTTCTTGGAGCCGCCGTCGCCGAAGTTGGTGTCCACGACCTTTTGAAGGTGACAACATTCTCCCCCCACATTCGTTTCCCTGCGCAACTCACTGCTTTATTTCCGACAGTTCGCGGACTTCACCATTGGACGCGCATGGACCTCTGACTATGGCGACCCGCACGTTCCTCAAGACTTTGACTTCATTTATCCAATCTCGCCGCTGCACAACGTGCCTGCCAACAAAATTCTCCCCCCAACATTACTTCTCACAGCTGATCGTGCGTGATTCCCGACCTAATACGATGGGTCCATTGTGCCAATTAGTCACCCCGTGACAGATGACGACCGCGTTGTTCCTATGCATTCCTTCAAGCTCGCAGCAACGCTCCAACATGTCGCAGGTGGTAACCCAAACCCACTACTCTTGAGACTTGAATTGAAGGCTGGGCATGGTGCGGGCAAGTCGACGGAACTCAAGTACGTGTACATTGTAGCAACCAACTGGCCGCGATCCTGACTTGCTCCATAGGATCAAGGAGGCGGCGGATAAGTGGAGTTTTGTCGCGCAAACCATGGGACTCAAATGGCTTTTCGACTCGAAAGCGACGATATAGAAAGGTCATTGCATTCCCCATGGTATGGTTGCTTCGATAATTGTACCCAGGACGTACGACTCTACTTGTATCGTGGTGTAGATACCCGAGAAGGAATGTCGGTCTTGAGTACGCGATTGGTCTTTGACCTTGGCGTTGGAGCTGCCACGGGTTAAGAGTCAATAGATTTAGAATACGGACAATCCCAAGATACCGTTTGTATTTTCGGTGACATAGAACCGACGGAGGATCATGATAGCCTCTTCACGACAATGACCGTCTGTTGCATTAAATGGTGGATGCTTTGGGTGTTCAAGACTGATCCACCACGTCAATATGAGTACGAGAGTACTCAAGAGCATACCTCTTGTTGACACCGAGAACGCTACCGCACCCTCCGAATCGTTCGTTTGCACAACCATAGAAGACCTGTTTGATGCCCATTTGACGAAGTGCGGAGGCACACATGATACAGGGTTCAACCGTGACATAAAGCGTAGTCTCCGCGAGAGGGTGCGCTCCACTGGCGAGTAGTCCAGGAGGCGTCAGAGCAGGGTCGGCAAGGATGGTATCGATGGCCTCAAGCTCGGCATGTCGAGTGGCCTATATCGTAGCGTCAGTGTATGGAAGTTTGTCAAGCCTAGGTAACAATACGTTTCTGAGTTCGTTGGTGCGATTTCGTGCCCTGGCAATTACCGTGCCATCCCGAACAAAGACGCAACCTACGGGCACCTCACTTGCAGCTAGGGCTTCCTCCGCCTGCATATGAATACACGGGTTTCAACATGATTATAGGCACACACCATCTCCATAGCTTGACGCATCCATTCGAGATGTTCGTCAGGAGTATCCTCAGGCTCACCCGAGACCATTGTCAAAGTCGTGAATGTCAGTCTTAATGATTCCGATTCCGGGGGCGACGGACCGGATGCGCCCCACGCGTATGACCTTATATGGGCTGGGAGCGATTGAACAAAACGGCGTCGAGAGCAACAATGCAGCGCCAATGCACAAACTTCATATCTCGCATCGCTTCTCAGACCACTGTCTTCCCACGTCGCCACCAAGTATCCCCGTTCCTTTGTACGTTGGGTTCCCGCTTTGCGTCAAATGCAAAGGACACCCACCTGATAAACAACGACATTCCATACGCATACGTCCGCGTCGTCGACCCAGAAACGCGCAAGCCCTTATCCCCACAACCTCTCACAGAAGTCATCAATAATCTCGCAACGGAACTACGACCCAAGAAGGGAGACAGTCCCCCCAAATCGTTCGTCACGCAGTATGCGCAGCTGGTTGCACCCCCTTCAGAAGCGACAGACGGCTACGCACTTGTGAAGCTCGTTGACCGCAGAGAGGCCGCTGCGCGTGAGAAGACCCAGCGTTTGAAGGCCCATGCTAGCCGGAGGGCAAGCGAGGAGAAGGAGATACAGTTCGCATGGGGAATCGGAACCGCAGATATCCAGCATAAGCTTCGCAAGGCACGGCAGGAACTCTCGCGCGGGGTACGAGTTCAACTAGTCTTTGCCCGCAAAGCGTCTGGGGGCGCTGAACGCGATCCGGCTACCAAAGCAAAACAGAACGTACTGGTCAACGAAGTAGTAGAAGCACTGGCCGACGTCGGAAGGGAGTGGCGAATACGAGACGAACGAAAGAATATGGTGGCTGTGTATCTGCAAGACCTCCAACGCCCCATTCCCCACAAATCCATCCTCGCAAAACAGGCCATGATACAAGGCAGTCCACCCAATCCCGCTCAGCCTGGTAATCCATAAAGTACGGAACACATAGGTCCATTTACAATCTCGTATTAGTCGGTTCAGTAATACAACCCGATACCTACTCGCGTGCATCTCCACCTTCCTTGTCTAGTCGCCCCAGACGCCATCGACCACGCACAGGTAAGCCTTTCCTTTTAACAGTAGGGATTCGATGTGGGGCAAAACGTTGCCGCCCTCTCTTCCCAAAGGAGTACGGGCGTGAACCAAGGTCCACTTTCTCCTGTGATATAACCTGCGCGTCCCGTCCCACAAGCCTCAGCCTGAACCCGAGGGGGAGCGCGTACCCTGCACTCTTTACTCCCTTCGCGATCTCCTCCAACTCCGGCGTCCAGCCACGCGGCTTGTGACCCTTGAGCAAAAATCGCTCATGGGCTGCGCCCAGCAGACGATTCCATCTCCAGCGCGGCCCTGGGCGTGAACTTCGTGGGGGCATTCCCGGCCGGCGACTGACAAGGCTCAGCGCTGCGTTGTAGAATCTTGCGTCCGCTGTTGGTGGCTCAAGTGCATGGTTCCACTCCCGGTCTTGATTACATCCCCGCACTACGGCTTCGCGCACCTTTTCCGCTGCACGCGGCAATGTGCGGTAAATTTCCATTCCCTTTTGCAAACCTAACTTGGCACGCCGTGGGTCTTTAGGGCGGGATAACAGCTCGGCCTGTTCTGTGCCGGTGGCGTTTCGGGAGAAATTATGCGGTCGCCCATGGGCATGCCAACCCCTCGTTTCATCCGCGTAAAGTTGGAGCATTGTCGTATATGCATGCACGCTCAGACACCAAGATGTCGTGCTACACTGCTCCAGGCTCTTCGCTTCGGCGGCACGCGCGAGTGCCCAGACGCGCTCCGCGAGACTCCTACGCCCGGCCTTACGGAGAGCGTTTAAAGCGGTAGCAAAGAAATGGGGGCCAAGGGTCACACCACCTGCAACGCCCGCAGACCACCTCGCAAAAAGTTCTTCGGGTAGCAGACGCCTTTTGGGTGGTTCTAATTCTGGTATGACCCGCATGATTTGTGCGGCTACTGCGTCAGGACGGCCAGTCGCTACGAGGTGTGCCATGTAAGTTGTGAGAAGCACATTGTCCGGCTCAAGAAGGCCTTTCGGCTTTGGGATAGTAAGCTCATATTTGCGGGTGTCCTCGAGCAACCCGCAGAAGCGGCGATGGTGAGGTTCAAGTGGCAGGTCAGTACGCGGTGGTCCGGTCTGCGGGCTTGTTTCTTGTGGGGTGGGAAGTGGGAAGTGAGGTATGAAGATGTCAACTTGACTTCCATGCATTCGCCTACGCATCATGCACAAGGTGCTCTCTGCCAGGTCGTTACGACGCAGAAGCGTGCAACCGCGGAGTAGGGTGTTGTAAGTGGTCATACTCGGAGCGAGCAGCGGCTTGCGTATTTCTGTCATATGGTGCAGAACACGGTCCGCGAGTGTTAGGGAGTGGCGAAAACGCATCGCATAATTCAACAACGCATTGTAAGATTCCAGATTTAGTGTGGGTAGTCGGCCGGTATCGATATCGCGTGAACGGTGGTCAGGGAGGGAGCGCAGGAGATCGAAGAGTACCCGGTGGAAGTAGCGGTAAGCGTTGAGCGATTGCCGTTCGCCCGAAGGTAGAGTGACCCAGACGTTGTGTTGGCACTGAGGATAAGAATACAGGACTTTGATGAGCGTGGCCAGGTTCCCATACGGGATCGCACGAGCATCGAGCGCCGATGCGAGAGTAGCTAGGGCTTGCGACGCTTCAGGAAATAGTGGGTCACCGACATGGACGCAGTGTTTTTCCAAAAATCCGGTCACGCTCTGATACAAGCAGCGCGAACTGCGATAGGGCAAGAGCCTGAAGCCACGAGATGGGATGTCCGGGAGTTTCGACTGGACGTATGCCATTGTATCTGGTGCTCCGACCCTTTCGGCTTCGGCTGCGACGCGGGAACAGGCTTGCTTCAGCTGATAGTCTTTCATAAGGAGCACGAGGAGGAGTGACGCGACTAGTATCTCCCCTTGTATGAGGCATGCGCGGAGGACACTTTCATACATGCCGGTCGTGCGCTGCCAGCGATGTTCGCGTGCATTACTGAGGAGGCGCACCGCAAAGCGAGTAAGCGGATCATTGGGCATTACGTTCTGGAGATTCAAGACTCCTGGTCCAAGGGTTATTTTTCGTGAGGTACGGTTTCGAAAACGTTCATAGACGGTCCGGGGTAGATTCTGGCTAGCAGAAGGATGTAACTGATACAGAAGGATATTGAAAGATAGCGGACGAAGTTCTTCACCATTGGCCATCATTTGTTCAGCAAGCATTGCGGCCGTCTTTGTCTCTCCCGCTCTCAACAGGCCGTGCAAAAGGCAATGTCCCAGCAAACCTGGTGGAGACTGGCCGGCCAAAATCAATAGGAACAAAGGCTGTCATCGGTTTGCGAAACGGCGGTCTGGATAAGGAATTGGAAACAGGAGTGTAGTAATGATGCGCCGACCAACGCAAAGAGTGCCACAGGTGAAAAGCATCCCAGGTGGCACCGCGAGCAAGAGAGACACGAATAGCGGTCGCACTGGCACGAGAGATTTGAGAGGCGGAAAGATGGTCAACAGTGAAGGGAGATGGTGTAATTGCAGGAGTAGAGTGTGAGGGAACGACAGATGGATGAAGGTCAGAGCAGGGTTGAGGAAGAGCAGGAGCTCCTAATAAACGTGGCGTTGGCTTGGAGGAGTGGTATGAAGATGAAGAGGTGGGACTACGGCAGAGCCACGCCCCAGTATACCAGGAGCCAGAAGGCCGGTTTTTTGAAGCGACGAGAGATATTGTTGTAGCATTTCGTCTAAACGCGACAGTTCGTGGGATGATGACATTGGCCTTCGCCGACCAGTTGCATAGCATCCGCCTCGCATACCTAGGCAAAAATTAGTCGCTCTCCCAAGTCATAGTATATTTATCACCGTACCAAAACAGAAAATAATCGGGATCCTATCGCGGTTCAGACAGAACGATGCGACGTTGTAGGGACGTTCGTGGTGTCGTAGAGTAGACGATAGTCCGAATGCGGAAAATTCCGGTCGATGCACTAACTAAACATTACGTGTCACGTGAGACGCGTCTACCTTTGCTTAGAGCTTTACATCAAGTTCTTGAATAACCCCAACTTTACAAAGTCAGTCATGAGCTACGAGAGGCACGGAGGTGGTTACAGTGGCGGTGGGCGTAGGCGTCGCAGAGGTGAGGTGTCTCTTTGATCCATGGACAGCAGTGTTGAAAGTGTTGAAACCGTGTCAAGACGACTACGATCATTACGAGCACAGGCGAGAGGCACAAGAGTCCCCAGACCAGAAGCTCAAGGCAGGCCATTGTCAAGTTTGGCGAAGTGGTCAGAAGCTCTACCTCAACTTGCGCTCTCACCTTGTTCATCTCACATACCATTGTCATATTCAGGACGCAGAACAGGAGCTGCCTCAGCTCGCGGCTAAACTGCGGTCTCAGGAACTTTCCAGCGTCCCTGCAATCGCAGAAGGCATTCGTTTGGCGTATGCCCCTACCCTCTTGCGCAACACGTTTCATTGACCCTCCAACGTAGAGTAACTGAGCAACCTTACAAAATCCCTTCCTATGCGGCGCTTCTGTACGACTTGTCGATACCAGCTAGCAATACAAATCAAGCTGCCGGAGGAGAGGAGAATGAACCAGCAGGATTTACAAAGCCTTCCCTTGGAAGACTAATATTGGACGATTTCTGGAGGGGTTTCCAGGCGTACTTGGACAAACTGGCTTGGCGAGAGACTCGCCTTTGCGTACGCTCCAGAACCACTTCCTCCCGCCATATTACTCTAACTCGTCTTCCAAAAACAGATTCACTTCTTCGCTCATCTGACTGTCACCAACCTCATCTCACCTCAATCGATGCTTGGACTCTTACAGTCATTCACCGCAGTCCTAGATGAATTCGGCGTTTCCAATGGACGGGCGAAACGGGCAGCACGATGCGCAGTAGAGGGATTAATGAGGGCATGCGTCCTTTGTCTCGCATGATATCCGGTCCAGATTAATCTGACAGATGTGTAGGCTGGCCGGGTTCTCAAGGAACACTCTGCTGCTTCCGTTATTGAAATGATTGACAGCGTTCAAACATACAACAATTCTGTAGGGGCAGCCAAGTGGCTTGTCCATCCACTTGCCAACTTGCAATTTCCGAAGATCCCTGTTGACCACGCCGACGAAGTATGCGGTGCCTTCCGCGAAGAATTGTGATTATATTTTGACGATAAATGTTCAGATCCTCGATTGTGCGGTCGCCGCGCTCAAAACCCTCGACCTCTCAGACTTTGTTGATGTTTCAGGCATTTTCCCACAACCCTATGCTTCTATGAGTACATCAACCATAATTCCTTTCGATCTTCCCTCCGTTCTAGTACCCCCAGAGGTTATCGAACTTGAGGTCCTGTCCACGGAGTCTAGCGAAGACGCACCAATCAAGAAGGAAGAATGGCCCGAGTATATGCTCCGCCTATTTGATAATGATGTATTTGTTCCCGGTTTACTCCCATCATAGACTGACTTTCCTCCTTCATAACCTAGGTTACGGCGGATCCGAAGTCACCTGCAGGCTATGCAGTACGCTCTGACATAATCGACATCGTTGAAATTTTCGAGGTCAACCGCAAGGAATGCGCGCGGATTCTGGTTGAGTACCCCAAATGGTCCGTGAAAGGGACTTTCAAGCCACGACCAGGTGACCCAACCGATTCACCAGACCGCATCCCACTGCCGGGACGCGACTGGCAGCTTGAATCCACTCTTATTGAGGTACGAGTCATTTTATCTTTTTTCGCTTACATGGCCTGATTTCGTTCACCGGCACTTGGGCCACCTAGGCAATACTTGGAGCACAGTTCCTGCTGCCAGAGAGTCCCGCCAAACCCATTTACTACACTGCTTTGATCACAGAACTGTGTAAGCTGTCTCCGCCAACAGTCGGACCCGCGGTCGGAAAATCAATTCGCAAACTCTACGCATACTGCGCGGACGGCCTTGACCCGGAAGTTCTCCGTAGATTTGCGGAATGGTTTTCTGTTCACATGAGTAACTTTGGGTTTCAATGGGTATGGAAAGAATGGTCCGTCACACCTGTATCACCTGTTTGCCAGGTGCTAATACTTCTGAACAGGGTACCGGATCTGGCACTGCCAGCGCAGCACCCGAAGCGGATTTTTGCGCATCGAGCACTAGAGCTTGAGGTCCGATTGTCATACTATGACCGAGTATTGAAGACGCTACCGCAAGCGTTCCAAGAACCATCGGCTGGCGCCATGCCTGATCAAGCGCCTGGACCCACTTATGAGTATGAGGACCCTTGTACGTCCCACCGTTGTTATGTTAGCCCAAGCTGCTCACGGTTCATAGCGGCACCACATTACGACGCTGCACAGGACGTTCTCAATCAACTGCGTAGTCGGACTAAACCCGAGGACGTCCTCGTACACCTCGATACGTTGAAAAATAATCTATCTGAGACGGCCGACATCAGTGAGGATCCAGACACAGTCGTCCGGTCTATCACCATCCAATCACTATTGCACATCGGGGCGCGCTCCTTCTCACATTTCCTTAACGCCGTCGAACGCTACCTTATTGTGCTACGCGCTCTCTCTGGGTCGCCAGAGGCTAAAATCCACGTTCTCGAGCTTGTTTCGAGCTTCTGGAAGCGATCCCGGCAAATGGTCGGGATCGTCTTCGACAAGTTGATGCAATACCAGATCGTAGAACCCGCGGATGTCGTAGCTTGGGTGTTTGCGCACAACGCTGGTGGCCTCAATTGGGACTTGTTGCGCGGCGCGATCGACAAAGCAAACGGTCGCGTCGTGGTTGCTAGGAGGCGGGTTGCCACCCTTCGGAAGGAAGATGACGACGCCCATGCGCGAGCCAAGGCTAATGCCAACGGTGGCGCAGATGCGGCAGCAATGGAAGTTGACGCTGAAACAATGCATGGTACGCATGTAGAGAGATGTTACATTGTTTTGTTGAACAGTTGTAGTGCTGACGATTAGTCCTTAGATCCACAAGTTACCCAGGCAGAGGACTCTCCGCAGCTGGTCTCAGCGCTGAAGGCGGATGTGGCAGTGACGCGGGAGCAAAAATCGACCCTAGCGCGCGTGTTGGAAGGCTTTATTCATGTCCTTCGCTCTTCAGACACAGCACGACGCGTTATCACAGCGGACGCGTGGGATGGACATGCGAGCTGGACAGACGAAGAGTGGGTGGCCTGGCGAACGTGGATGTGGTATAAACACTTCTGTCGAGTGGTACGAACAATATATTCCGTGGCGAGGATGATAGCTGACCAAGCCTTGTTCACAGTACTCGCCGTACCTGCGCAGTTTTGTTACGACACTAACAGCTGTCTCGTTTTCCTCTCTCGAAACTGCAACTGACGATGTTGCCGTCCTCCTGAAACGGATATGGCGAATGGCGACTGGTCAGGAATGAAGGATGAGTTTATCTGCCTTTTTGTGTCTTTTGTGAATCGTACATTGTGTTGTTGGCGATGCTGTGGTTCCCTCGGCTTCTTATAAGCACGACAATGCAAATAGATCTACGATCGCGTCACGAAAGTGTCACGTGATATGGCGTTGTTTATGTGTATTTGTGAGGTAAGCACCAACGTGTTTTGGAGTTGGCGGGCGAGTCGGGTTGTGTGTGTGTGTGACAAGCTTCTCAAGGGTTGATTGTCCCTTCTCCTCTCTCTCGCCGCCTAGTCTTATCATCGTAGGGCGCATACATCTCCCCCTTCCCCTCTCATTTCACCTATTTCTCATGGCTCCAGAGTGCGAACCCCTCTGCCGCTTCGACGACAGGTCTGTCCAGATACAGAACCATGCGCGCCAGACAAAACTCATCCGCCCACGTGCAGACTCTACTTTACCACCTTTCCTCATCCGCCACCGAAACAGGAGACCCTCAATGACCCCGGCTTCCAGACGGAACAAGTCAATGTCCGCGGAATACGCACACCCCCTTCCGAATCTTCAGAACCGATCAAACACTACTACTTCACCATCGATGATCAGCTCATGTACATGTCCTTCTTTCAAGACTGGGGTCCTCTCAACGTCGCCATGGTCTATAAAGCCTGCATCTACATCCACTCACTACTCATCGTGAGTCATTCTCCATCCTACGATTCTATGATGCGTGGCCCCGTTCCCTGCGTCCGGGGTTCCGATGTTGTGTGACCCTGCCCCTCTATCCAAATAACCATCACACCCTCTACTTGTGCCGACACCCTGGGGCGCCTGGGAAAGTTGCAGCAGTGTAATCCTAACACCGCAGCACCTCTGCTTGGAATTGGATTACCTCTTCTGTTACGTGCCGGACTACCGGTCGTCATTCCGATGCCCGTTTATGGACGCTCATACTCCGTTCCAGGACGAAGACCTTGCTTCCCACCGCCTTATACTTTACACATCCGATGAACCCCAAAGGAAAGCCAATGCCGCACTCCTCATGGCCCTCTTCTCGGTATGGCTCGATGCCCCTCCCATCTCCACGACTAACCCTTCCTAGTTAATCGTTCAACAACGCGCCCCCTGGGAAGCCTTCCAGCCTATCGCTGAGCTCGAGTTCTTGCCCTTCCGTGACGCTGGCCGCGGACGATCCGATTTCAACCTGAGCATCCAGGACTGTCTTTGGGGGATGTATAAGGCGATGCAAAACGGGCTATGTGACCTCAACGAATTCGACGTGAACGAATACGAGTTCTACGAGAAGGTCGAGAACGGTGACTGGAACTGGATCTCACCCCACTTTATTGCCCTCGCATCCCCCATGGACCCTGCCTGGATCAAGAATCAGAAGGATGCAAAGGGACAAGCGGCGTCTGCGGGAACCTTGGCTTCACCCGCAAAAGGCGTCAAGCAACGTGAGCTCGCGCTCCAACGCAAACTCCCGACACCGTTTCAAAATTGCCTCGAATATTTTGAACAACATAACGTCAAGATTGTCATCCGGCTGAATAACCCATTATACGACCGCCAGACCTTCCTCGACCGAGGGATTAATCATTTGGAGTTATATTTTGATGACGGGACCAATCCGTCCGACGAGATCGTACGACGGTTTATTGACATCTCTGACGAGATCATTCAGGCTGGCGGAGTTGTGGCAGTACACGTGCGTCCATCGTGCCTCCTACATTTTTATATACTGATTCCGCAAGCGGTTAGTGTAAAGCTGGTCTAGGGCGGACAGGCACTCTCATTGGCGCATATCTTGTCTGGAAATACGGCTTTACTGCGAGCGAGGCAATCGCCTTTATGCGTATCGTGCGTCCAGGATGCGTGGTTGGCCCACAGCAGCAGTTCATGTACGTCAAGCAACTCGAGTGGGTGAAGTGGGCGGCAGCGGACGAAACGCGGCGAACGCAAGCGGCGGCAGCACTAGCTGCTGCTACAATCGTCGCACCGGTTACACCACCCGCCGATACAGATATAGAGAACGTCCCCATGGACGCTGCTCCCATGGCCACTGCTGTGCCACCTGTCACACCGAGCAAACACGTCGCCGCAGCGTCTGCCCGTGCTCGTGCAGCCGCCCCCCCAGGACAACCCCGCAAGACTCCGAACGCGAAGCGAGTCGCTACCGATTCATCAGATGACGAGTTGGGGGGCGAGAGTGAGGACGTCCTCCCTGCTCTGGGCGGAGCGCAGCCAGTCGTGCGCCACAAACCTCGCACGCTCCCAAAGACGGGCATTGCCAAAGTCACCGCCTCCGAACAACGCCCGACGCGAATAACACGCTCTGCAGCCGCCGCTGCCTGCAAGCCCGGAAGGGTCCTCAGCACAGCCGCAAACAAAGCAAACGTAGCCGCACCGCCGAACAAGATCCCGAGGCTTGCAAATGCGACCTCTGCGCGCGTTCCACAGAAAGTGGTCACTCTCCCTGCTCCCCCTCCCGCACCACGCCGCACCGCCCGACCAGCTTCCCCTTCTCCATCAAGACTCCCAACTCTTGTTCCGAAGCGCCCTGGACACGGGCACCACGCATCCGTCAGTAATCTCGGCGACATAGCGCTTAAAGTCCCTGCAGCGCGGACCAACGCACATGAGTGGATGAAAAATGGTGCGAGCGCTGTGGTCAAACCCGGAAATAGCAAGGGCGAGCGACCCGGCTTACGAAGTGTAAGGCGTAGACGCAGCAGCTTCAGCGCGGCAGATGTCGTCGCATAATCTTGGCTCGATAACTCACGGCATGAACTCGATTCACTTGTCTTGGTCTCCAACGTCCCCTACATGGACCTTTATTGACCCCGCCACTACTTCACCAACCACATTTCTGCATCTCATCCAAGTTTTCATTTCATCAGGTTTACAGTATATATTTGTTTGTCACATTTAGCTCTCTGGCGACCCTTTGATTGGACGAACCCATACGTTACTGGTGAGGCATCTGAGATCCCGCCGGCGTATGATACCTACCTATATATCTAACACGCCGCACGACGCATACCGATGTATAACTACCCATCTATCCTATACAACCATTTTTCAGTTCTCTCCGTTCGTGTTCTACGGCGCCACCTCACGCGCTGAGTACTTGTGCAAGCACTCCAAGAACCATTTGAGATCCTCTGGGTCAACGCCAGGCGTAATACCATGTCCGAGATTTGCGATCCACCCTTTTGGTGGGCCGCCTCCTTCACGAAACGCGGCGCACATCCGACGCACTCCGCGCTCGATAGCCTCGCGTCCACCGTACAGTAGTGCAGGATCCAGGTTCCCTTGCAGCGCCTTGTGCGGTGCCACTGCACGCGGGTCCGCCGGTGCGACGCACCAGTCGAGGCCGAGCACGTCGTAGCCCGCCGCGGCTGCTGCTGCGAGGGATGCCGGCGCGTTGGCACCCTTGGCGAAAAGGATAAGAGGGACGGCAGGGAGATTGTTCTCTGCGAGGCGTGCGCGGACGGACCCAGCGATGTGCTGGAGTGGCGGAAGCGCGAACTCTGCAAAATCATCCGGGGACAATTCCCCCGCCCACGAGTCGAAAACTTGTAGCAACTACGAGCGCCACGAGATTATCGGTCAGGTGTGGTGTGTGTGCATGCGTGGGAGCTAAGCGGAAGGGGCCCACCTGAGCACCTGCGTCGACCTGTCCGACGAGGAAGTCGACGCAGATGTCTGCGATACGCGCGAGGAGCTTCTTGCTCTCTTGCGGGTGCTTGAATAGCCACGTCTTGGCCTTCTGGAGCGTTTTGGACCCGCCTCCCTCCACCATGTACGAAAACAGCGTCCACGGCGCGCCACAGAACCCGATGAGCGGGACCTCGCCGGCGAGCCCGTGCCGAGTTCGCGTGATAGCCGCAAAGACGTAGCCGAGCTCCTTGTGCACGTCGACGTGCTCGCGCAAGCGCGCGATATCCGCTGGCGTGTCGAGCGGTGCGGGGAAAGATGGGGCGGGGTTCATGAGGACCTCCATGCCCATGGCCTGGGGGACTACAAGGATGTCGCTGAAGATGATGGAGGCATCGAGTAGGCCTGAATATCGCCTGATCGGCTGGAGCGTGACCTCGCACGCAAGAGACGGCGTGCGGCAGATCTCGAAAAACTCGTGCTCTGCGCGAACTGCGCGGAACTCTGTCCAGTCGAATATCAGCTAACGAGAGCGACAAGGAGTGTGTCACATGCCCGGGAGGTAGCGCCCCGCCTGGCGCATCACCCAGACCGGCGCACGCTCGGTTTCTTCGCCTGGAAACCGATAGGAGATCAGTGAAGCAGGATACAAATAATTTAGAGAGACCTACCCCTTGCTGCGCGGAAGAATGAGATCATTTTTTAAAGGCGGGAAGTTTTTGCCGAGGGGTACTTTCGGGTCCCAATCTGGTGATTCTACCATGGTAGATGATGGTGTACTACCGTTGGAAGGTGGGCCCGGATTTGTCAAGTCCGAGCTGTTGCGTGTACAGTGCTCAACACGACAAGGCGGAAGAAATAGAAAAAGATCACATCACTCACGGTTGTCACGACACTGTTTAGAGAGACTCCCAGGGTATTAGATAGCATCCGCGGAGACCACTGGCAATTCGCGAGGGAGCCGATGGTGAGGCCTGCATCTGATATCATTTTTCAACGTTCTCACACGGCTACAGTACTTTCCTACGTTCAGTCAGTCTGTAAATTGACTCAATTGACTGACTGAACTGATTTAAGCACAATACCTGAGAAAGAATATGTCGATAAGGTAGCATGCATGCGTCTCAGGCTAGTGCCGCCGGTGCCAGTAAAATAGTGGTGCACGCAAATGCACTGGCATGTCTACTACGATGGTTCGCATCAGGCTATCATACATCTCTGATCTCCCTAGATACGTCATAGCACGCGGCGGAAAGTGGGTATTGATCCACCCTTTCAAAACCTCGGCCGATCATATCGTTTGGTATCAAGTGCGGCTCTAACAATCTCCGTCATCGCGACGACGGCCTCATCTTCCTGAGTACGTCCCACAAGCTGCAGCGAAACAGGTGCATTTTTGAACGTCTCAGGCGAGTCATCTATACGAAACCACTGATCAGCATTGAGAAACCACGAAGGAAATCGCTCGCACATAGTTGAAATGCCTCTTGATCCGCTTTGCTCAGGAACTCGCGTTCTGGCTTAGGTCGATCGAGCACAGGATCCACCTTAGTGACTGGGAAGACGCAAGCTGGATAATCCAGCGCATTCCAAACCATAGTGTAATTTGCGCTCCTATGGGAAAAGTTAGTAATACCCCTTGTGAAGAGTGGGAGAAGCCAAACACACTTGTACCGTCCATGGGGGGGCGGTGGGAACGGCGCAACGGGAGATATGATAGCATCCACAGGGCGCCCTGTTGATGTTGACACACTCGTGCTCTGCCAATAGTCAAGATATTCCTTCCTAAGCACCGCTCGCTTCTTCTGGATCTTGAAAAGCTCGAAAGCGGATATGCCTTTGCTCCCAATATATGTGGCGCCTTCTGCCGTGATTCCCACCATGCTTTTCAAAATGGGCTCGCCAGTTTGGGATGTGACGGCTAAGGTCTCTTCTTGCCCACCTGCAGTCCCAAATACCTATCTACCAAAATGTCAGCATGCCGCGCATGCACGGTACGAGATTTCGCGCTTACGGTTGCGTCGTAGAGTTCGGCGTGCTTGTAAGGTTTCCAGTCGACCACTGCAAGAGGTTGAGTGAATGGTTTGCGAGATTGGTAATCTTATATCTACCGTCATGGCCCGCAGCAATCAAAGCGCCCCTAGTCATTTCGAGAGCACGAATGATCGGAGGGTGAGGAACAACGAGACCGTCGTTCCAGAGGATACCAAAGGTGAGCTTCTGCCCACCGCCGTGCTCGGCGAGTCGATACTCATCCCCATTCCAGTGCTTTCGCAGGGAAAGGGGGTCCTTTAGCCAGGGCTTTTGGCCGATGACGGCTTGCATAAATAATTTTATGCCACTGAGATCAGTTGAGATTGGTCCGAGCACAGATGGGAGGGAATCCTGGCCTTCCATAGAATTGGCCGAACCTTCATAGGGAATGCGGTGGTATGAGGGCCTCAAGCCATATATCCCATTCATCGCCGCTGGGATGCGGATAGAACTAGCGAAATACGTGAATACGTCCCGCCACCGTGGTAAGTAAAGAAGTAAATCTCACCCGCCGATATCAGAGCCAACTCCTAGGATGCTTCCCCTCATCCGAAGCAGGGCGCCTTCCCCCCCAGAGGATCCTCCACAGGTCAGGGTGCGATTGGCAGGGTTGACAGTCCTTCCGAACACAAGGTTGTAACACTCCGGCCACTAAACAGGAGAATTAGATATAGTTAATATTAGCCACACGAAGCCATACCATGAGTGTTTGTGGCACGTTAGTACGAACGTACAGAACGGCACCACATTCGATCAAGATCTCTGCGAGGGCAGCATCACGTTCTGCTACTCTCCCGATCCAGGAGACATATCCTAGAACACGCATACGTGTTACCAGCGACGTCGCCGAGATCGTAATGTATATGAGTCACACACCCATAGTTGTCTCCAATCCTTTTATCGCTAATTGGTCCTTGAGCGAGATTGGAAGGCCATGGAGAGGACCAACAACTTTCCCTGTCAATTTGAATTGTTCGTCGAGCCAGGCGGCCCTCTCAAGGGCACGGTCAATGAATATTTCCGTGAGACAATTTGTCTGAGTGGTAGCACAGGCGAACGTGAGTTGGACGTTCGGGGAAAAAGACGATGCAACGTACAACTTGGTGGGCGATGACCGCCCTCTTGCAGAATGCCGTAGTGACTTCAACAGACGACCATGCTCCAGTCGCGATCTTGCTTAGTAGATCCGCGACGCTGCTAACCTCCGTGATCTCCAGATCGCGTGGCGATAACAGACCACACTTGGCTGGAACATCCGTCACATCTAATACATCGTCCGAGGGAAGAGTGATCAGCCACTCCTTTGGAATGGACGCAGCCTGGCGGGCTTTCTTCTCTGCAGCGAGTTCCTGCCAAGTCGTAGGCATGGTGGTAGGCGGGTGTATACAGAGGTGGAATCCCACGGAGATGGGGCGAGTATTTATCAGCTAGACCCCAGGCCAGTGATCTCGTCCGTCATCAAAAATTATCCTACTTACTAACCGTCTGATCCAACTCTAGAATCTAAACTAGTCTGCGCAGCGGCAGATCATGAGAACTGAGGCACGACTCGCCATACAATTACGAGAGTGTGCTTATTTAATAATACAGCCGAAATTGTCGTAGTGCATAGCGTGATAATGCATCTCATAATGCATCGGGTTGTAGCTCTGAATCATTCTAATACAAAGGGAAACCTGGTGATATTGCATAACCCATAATGCATAATGCACGGATGGCCTACAGTCAAAAATGCATTATTGAACCCGAGTGTGTCCCTAAAATTGCTCATCACTGGCATGACTCAGAACCTTCACTTTGCCCTCAAACCAACCATGCCCACTGAGCACGCTCGCAAAGTTTGAGCCAAACTCAACCCTTATGCCTCAAAACCAGGCCCACTGCCCAGCTTTGAGGGCCTCGTGAATCCTTGTGGCAAGCTAAAGAACAGTGATCTGGATAACTTCAAAAGTGACGCCGATATCATTGAAGTGGTGCGTAGAGGAGTCGATGAGGGGGAGAAGATGAGGATGAGGAGGATGAGATTGAGGAGTGCCCACAACCCCAAATGAGTTGGTCGACGTTGGCGAAACGCTGCAAAACTCTTAGGTTGGTCTGTATTGATGTAGGGGTTGAGGTGGCATACGAGCTCTCAAGGGTGTTGAGGAGGTTTGAGGCTCAAACCAGGGCAATAGAACTGCAAAATAGCACCCAGCAGGGGCTGGCTGGATGAGTGGCTTGGAGCTGGTGTCGTCGTCTTCAATCCGTCCGGATATCCGGATTGTGGGAAAACCGTAGTCTTTCATATTTACTAGTACGATAACCTTTCGGCCGTGAATCACGCTCAGCGTTATGACAATTTCGACTGTACCCGCCCACGGGTTCGAGTTGTTTCTCAGAGTGTCCTTCGACTGCCATTTTATTCCGCGGTCGAGTCTAACAAGGACGACGAATTCGCAATGTTACTGTAATCAGAGGCAAGCACAATACACCCCAATCTCGTGTTTCTGTCATAAAAATGGGCCGCCGCGATCAGCTTGTCAACGGACATCACTCGGGGCAGACTCTGGGAATACACCATCGGAGTCTTTTCCCGAAGTGTCGACCTCAGACGACACGCCCGTATCTTCTAAAGATGGCAGATCGCCGACTAGTTCCTTGAATACTCCTGTATCCAATCTGAGAAGCCTGACATACTCCTGCGCGCTTTCAACATTTTGAATGCCGAAGAGAAACCTGAGAACTTACATCGCGCACAGACGGTGCCACCTCGTATAACCCTGCACAAACGCCCCTCAGTGCACCTCTCAGTTTCTCTGACTCTGCTATCGTTCATCAGATCTGCTTTCGAACGCTCGCGACAGCAAAAAGCGTACGTGCCTTCGTCCGCTTTCTTTGAGTCCCAAAGTGCGACCCAACATTTCGCCACACCCTCGACTATTGTACCCTTCCAATATTGTATACGTGGAGCACACTCTTGCATCACCGTCCCCAAGGCATGGAGGGAAGTAACTTGCAGCGAAATATGCGGCTTCTTATAAGGAACGGGATGGAGTGGGTGCGTGAGTTGCGGGATGAGCGCCTGATACCTAGTCAACCTTCGAGCAGAGTCTGAGGGCGTTTGTCCTTACCTTAAGGTATCGCGTTGCGCCTACTCCTAGCGCGCGCACGACAATCGGTAATACGTCGACACTCGCTTTGACCGTGTCCGCATCCTCCGAACTATACATCCATACGCTCCCGATCAAGCCGTCACCCAAAAGCGCAGACAGCTGAGAAAAACGCTGTTCCGAGCCAGACTCAGTCGTGCATTCTATGAGATTCGTCGCTACAGGGACCGTAGCTCGCAGCACAGCGGGGGTGAAAGGCGAGTGGAGGAAAGTGAGGGCGCGATTTAGGGACTATGTGCACATTATTAGAGTCGATGCAAGACCAGGGGAAGAGGCCAAACCACACAGCGAGAATGAGTTCTGAGATGCCGGTACGATTGAGGAGTGAGAGCGGCACATGTTCCAGCATCGCATCGACGACCTGGATACCCAGAAGCTTATACCGTGCTTCAAAGTCGTCCAATAGTGTCATCATCGGGGGCACAACAAGGTACCACATGCGCTCGTATGCATCGGTCTGTCCAAGATGAAGCTTAGCGTGCACCCACATCAAGACATAGGAGCCTACGTCAATTCGACGAACACACCAGAGGATAACGTTACCGATCCCGGGGTGCGCCTTCCATATCTGACCCTCGTACGCATCCTGGGTAGCCGCATATCCTCCAGCCGTGCGTGGTAGCTTACGGCCGGTTTCGAGGTTCAGCATGGGATGAGGATTCGCTTGGAATACAGGCTTGATACGTTTTGTAAAGACTTCTTCCAGGAGATGTAAGGAGGGCTCGCCCCATAGCCCTAGAATTTCTATGGGTCGCTTGGGTTACCTTCGGTACTGGCGTATGAGAACTAGGTCGAGCGCTTGCCTGACGATAAGGCACCCATCTCCTCAGAGGTCCATTCACCATCTCCTTGAAATCCTGCGCAAGTATAGACAATGTCCGAGTCCAGAACGTCATCGTGTTTGATCCCGAGCATACTGCGAAGATCTTTCAGTGCAGCCAGAGCGTCGGCCTTCCATTCGTCGAGTTGGGCAGTGGCCACCTTGTCCTCTAACGTATCATACCGAGCAAATTCTGGGGGTATACGAAGACTCTCTAGGTGCCCAATTGCACCCTGAGGCGGCTCTTCATCTACGTGTTCGGACAAGATCGCCATTGGGTTAGCCTAAAGTGAAGAGACTCGCCGGGTGACATTACCGTGTCCCGTGATAAGATACAAAATATCGACGTAATAAATATCTCCCATCTTATTATTACTTTGGAGATCTAAAAAGTAAACAATACTGGACATGGGTACATGGACAATGTGCTTCGGCATATGTGTGGATTGAGAATAGGAGTATAATAGTTTAGGGTCGAGACTCAGTTCTTGGCGTACCAGGGCCTTCACAACTGGAAAAAATGAGCCTGAGATGACCACTTCGTGTGAAAAAGGAATTACCCTGAATAGGAAAGACAGCTGGTAACACTCTGATGTTAGTGAGTGAAAAGGCGGAGAAAGAACAGGACATACGTCTTCGGGAGTAAGTCGGCCCATTGCCTAGGGTAGCGTGGTTAATCAGTAGACTCTTCAACTTATAAAACCATGAATGGACGCACGGAATCGTCGGTCGAGAGAGTGGCATCTATCATTGCCGACTTCTTCTCTTGTAGCTGCACAATGCGACTCTCTATGCTATCTTCAACGACAAGCTTGATAGCCTGCACGGGTCTACGCTGACCAAGCCGATGAATACGATCCATAGCCTCTATATGCGGGGTGAGGGTCAGTAAAACACAAGACATTCACGTGTGCTCACGAAATTCGACCTGTCAAACCGGAATAACGTCAGGGATCTATCCGGTCAGCAGATGTAAAGTCGCACCGCGGGATTCCACCAGCTGTCCATGAGGTACACGCGAGACGCCTCAGTCAGGTTGAGCGCTACACCACCGGCTTTCAAGCTGACAAGGAAAATAGTGACATGTACGTTATTCACTGAATGAAATCAGCTGATATGGCGATCGTTCTACGCGTGAGACTCACTGAAGTGCTGGATGGTAGCATCTCGGGCTTGAGGGCTCATTGTACCCTCAAGGCGGCAAATCTAAAGACGGCATCGTCAGCCGACATACGGCTGTGGCGAGACAACCGACTCACGGAGAAGCCAGCACGCTGCAGTCGGAACGCGATCAGATCTAAAAAATTCACAAACTGGCTGAATACAATGCTCTTCGTGGTAGAGTCCTGATTGCGCAGATTGCTCAGCTCCTCAACCAGTGCTTCTATCTTTGAGCTTGAGCGCCATGCGTCGACGTCTAAGCGGCCAAGAATGCCCTGGCGCGCAGTGGTTGGCATTTCCAGTTCTAGCGCCGGCGCCTCGAGGTCAATCGTGAGGGCGAGGTGACAAACGGGGCAGGCAGGCTACGCCCAACATCAGTGAGCGCTCGAAGGCGGAAAAACGGAGGTCAAACGCACATGTGCTTCGATAGACGCATTCAGGTACTGCTTGATGCATTCGCGGTCAAAAATGTGTCGGCATTTCGCTTGGATGGCGTCCTCTGCGACATCATTGCACAACCGACATACAGTCGCTTCCCCGTCTTCTTCGCCGAACACCCCAGCGTTGTTCTTGCTGCGAATTACGAGATCGGGATGGCACGCCATTTGACGCATGCGCGTAATCAGACTGAAGACATTGGAGTAATCTATAAATGTCCTAGCGTGAACCAGCACAGGTCTGTTTGGAGCACCGAACTCACTGTTGAGCAGCGTTCCAGCATCGAGGTACGTGCTGAACTGCCGCTTTGCGTCCGAAAACAGACTCAGGTACAGTTCTTTCTCCTCCGGACTGAAATAGTCCCGCCGCACAATGACCGTACGCGGAGGTAGGCCCAAGTCGTCCGCGCGCTGTATCTTTGTACGCCGCAACATGATCCGGTCAAGCAAAACACGCAGCTTCTTGAACGCAGTCGCGCCCGGACCCAACATCCCGTGTTTTTGAATAGGGGTGAGGATCTCGTTGTTCCAGAAACACGTGTGCATCATAGGACTGTGTCCGCAATCTCGATAGGGCTCAATGCGGGTACGAAGACGCCTAAAATGAACGTGGACACACCGTCACATGTCCGCTTATCGCTGAACTTCCAATGCAAGGACTTGCATGCACATTTCTTACCTGAGCATCGTCGGCTTCAAAAGGGGATAGAGGACGGACAAAGGGAGCGCAACGTACAATAGTAGTGAGAGAAGGGATCACAGCCCAAGAACCTAATCAGACTGTACAACTCGCCGACTCTGTTTTGGAGTGGCGTCCCGGATAAGCACCATCGATACTTTGCATTCAACTCAAAGGTTGCCTTTGCGGTGTTCGTCGCACGTTCTTTTATGTTATGGGCTTCATCCAACTGGGGGTAAGCAGATACGTGAGTGAGAAGCACAAGGGCGAGCCGACATTTTCACACACGATAACGCGCTCCCACTCGACAACGTGGAGGGGCGACTTCTCCTTGATAATCGCGCCCTTGCGTTTAAAGCCCGTTTGCTGTTTACGGAAGCAACTCTCGAGCACGGCGTATGTGGTGAGGACTACGTCGTATTTCTTCAGTTCCTTGGGGTCAGTCATCCGCGACGCGCCATGCCAGACAAGCACATCCATGCCAGTTGTATGAGTTCCAATCTCATTGCGCCATTGCATAATTGCAACTGTGGGACTACGCAGCAGGTCAGATTAAAGACACCCAACAAAGACAAAACCAGAATGAAACGCACGCCACAACCAGATTGGGCTTCGCCGAGCCCGACACCATGAGAGCGATCATCTGGATTGTCTTACCCATCCTATTCCGGTGTCAGGTTACGCCACGAACCTCCCGATATGTCAACTTACCCCATCTCGTCCTAATACGATTTGCGTAAGTAAACGAACCCATTTAGAGGGCGCGATGGACTGACCGCTAGGAGACCACCAGAGTACTGACCAAACTCTTGCTTACGCATCCAGAAGAGCGACTCTTGTTGAAACGGCAAGAGTGTTACTTTGAGTGCAGAAGGCTGCTCCGCTTTTTGGGGCTCCACAATTCCGAGCGTTGCTTCGAGGTCACCCCATGCATCGCGAAGCTCAGGGTGATGCCTATGTAGCTGAACTGTAGATCTCTCCGCCTGCGCCAGAGTCGAATCAGCACCCAGGAGAGTATATCAGACCATGGGAACGCTTGCTAGACTTACGTAGGTCAAACGTCTATTGAGCTGGTGTTCGAGCATCCTTATCTGTTGCTTCTCTAGGCGAGAGCGTCTGCGTGCCTCTCTCTGGGCGGAGAAATAGTCAAGATCAGGGCTGTCCCTATCATTTTCGGTCTTCTCCTTTCCCTTCTTCTTGACCTTGCGGTTTCCTGACCTTGACTTTGGCTTCTTTGCAATGGGTTCGTCCACCGAATCGGTGAGTATGAGTAACTCGCCCTCTGGATCACTATCAAGGATTACATCCGAACCGATCTGGACACCTTGCTCCATGGCAATGCGGCGCTCCGCGGCCGCAGCAGCACGTGTAGCACGCGTGGAAACGGTGCGACTAGCATGAGTTGCACTTGTTGATGCGCCTCCGTTGGTAGAGTAACGCATAGAGGCCGCAATAGCAGCATTGAGCATGATTTCGTCTTCCTCTTCAGGATTATCATAATCCACAACTTTGATACGAGATGCTTTCTTGTGAGGCGATTTCTTACCACCGCGAAGAGAGATACCTTCGTCAATACCGTCGTCGTCGTCATCGTCGAAACTGCGCTCGCCGTCCTCGAAATCCGAGTCATCCTCATCCATAATTGCAAGCTCATCGTATCCAAGACTGGCTTCAGAATCTGGAACGATTTCATCTTCCTGTTCGCCAGCCGGGATAGAGGGTCCTTTTCCCTTTCTCTTCTTCTTCCGAGTCAAATGATAACGATCAATCGAAGCCCGTCAGTGGTAGGGCAAAACTCACGCTTACGTTCCCAGGTCGAGCTGGAATCTCAACGTAAATGCCTTTCGTGACTGCACGCCTTTTTGCCGAAGGTTGGGTGGAAAACGATAATGACTGATCAGCAGACCTTTTCTTGCGCGTTGTCAAGGTTCTCTTGGATCGTTCGTTGACTTTCTTATGTAAATGGAATTCTTCATCTTCTATGCCGCTTGTGGCAGGGGTATTAGTGACGGAGCCCGCGTTGCTATTGGGAAAGGGCACAGAGGAGGGGGTTGTCGAGACTGTCGAGGCTTCATTTTGCTCTGTGGCGACCTTTCCCCTGAACCCTGCCATGGTGCCTCAGGACAGGACACGTCTGACTTACACCAGACAAGAAAACAGTGGTCTGTTTATTCGTAGGTCAATGGAAGACGGAGAGAACAAGGCTGAGTTGATGAGGCTGAGTCAAGAATGTCTGAAATTTAATTGGTCGGGACGCGACGCGACTCCGCCTTCGGCATTGGCCGAGGCACGCCACAAGCGCGTCGATTGCCCCTGCCCGTGCCCGTTGCCGGCGATCGGTCGGAGAATAGCCGGATGCCTCCCACCGGTGGAATCGAACAGGGACCAGGTTTGACCACCAACATAGAACCCTGATCGAGCCAGATATGAGCGGGGCTGGTCTATGGATTAGCCTCGTGCGAGGACATTTCATATCCAGGAACTCAACGCCCTCTACCCACCACGTGCTGAACACCTGACCGCCAACCCGCACTGGGATAAGAGACAAGCACGTCCAGTTCCGGCTAAAAGACCGCAGCCGTTGATGCATTGATGACTTTGAACGTGGCGCACTTTCAACCACATGGCCGATGTGTAGCTCCTACACTCGATGTAGCATGCACATTTCGCCCAAGTGCACTGAGACTTCCTAAAGGCGCCCAAATAGCGACTGTAATCCCGTGCGGAATTTGCCTTCCCCTCTGGCTTCTGAACCTGTCTCATGATTGATCTCGGAGACTTGTATAGTTACGCAATGTAACTTACATGTCCAAGCTTCCATCCAAGTCCGAATCTTCTCACAACCCATCCACCGAGGATGAGATATACTATTTCGATATAACGACCATGTTGGATATCTACAGCCACAGAGCCGCCGGCCGCGCCCCGTAGATTCAAGTACATCAATCAAATATGGACTGAACCATTCCAGGAAGAAAAATTATTCTAGCGCTAAAGGAGCCAATCCCACTCAAGAGGGGGAACAGATTATACAATGCCAACGACGATCTTGCGCGTTGCGCTGCACGTCAATGCATTTACCAGTCTCCTCAAAAGTCGCCGCCATCATAGTCGCCATCTTGGCCATCAGCGAAGCCTGCAACGTGTGGCGCGATCGAAATGAGTTTTCACGTAAGGGAGTGTGAGAGTAGTAGGTTCGGCCTACCTTCGTTGTACGCATCCTGTTCATGATCTTCGAAAGCATTAGCGAGCAAGGCGCCACCCAATAAACCACCGCCCAACCCTGCCAGAAGGGGAAAAAGGTCGATCTCGTCACGTGCACCGACACTGCAGAACATTCCAGTGCGCACCTAAAGCCGCAGCCCCCATTCCCCCCATACCACCGCCTCGTCCACTGCGTGGCGGTTGCTGTTGAGGCTGTGCATACACTAAAGGGCACCAGAGCGCTTGAGTGTCTTCAAATCCTGTGCGCGAATGGAACATGTACCTTGCTGTGGCGGTTGCTGCGACTGCTGCCAACCACCTTGGGGCCATCCCTGACCACCATAGCCGGTGGAGGGATAGCCGTAGCCCTGCGGGCCCGGATATCCGCCTTGTGGTTGTGGTGGCATACCCTGGAAGTTACGCTGCTCTGGCTGGCCGCCTTGATATCCGCCCGGATAGGGCGAAGTCTGATTATACTGTTGGGGACCATTGTACTGACCCGGGAATGATGGGCCACCGCTGTTGTAGGTACGGTTCGGTGGGGGATTAGAGGGTGGCGCGTAGGTCGTTGACTGTTGGGGAGACGAGGGTGCGCCAAGTGGATGCACCCAGGATGACCGTGGTGGTTGCGCACGTGTATCTACGTAATACCTACCCGAACGCGACAATCTCATGAGTTACATATAGACATCTTATGAGATTGTGCCGACGCACCACGCATGATAGCTACAATCGTACGAGATCGGGTCAGGGTAAGTCTGGTTAGGAATAAGTAGAGCACGACATACTTATCGTCCCAGCGAGTGATCCAGCCATCAGGGAGCTGCCTACGGTCGGGGTTTACAGTAGGGGGAGATGCTGACGGGGGGGCAGACATCTGGATATCGATGAGTGGAGGAAAAAGGTGCGCGGGGAGGAGTCATTGATAAGTTATAAGCATTATATATCCGACCTTGGGGCACATCGCCATTGATCACACTGGACCTTGCTGACAGCGTGCTCTTCTTACGCAGCCTCACCTTGCCGGGGCTCGGCCGGCCGAGCGCCGGATGAGTCTGTATGAAGTCCGCGGAAGTGCGGATGGACCACCGACCAGCTCAGTTCAGTTCAGTCCGGCCTGGGTTCAGTTCAGTCCCCAGATCTGGCACGCAGCTGTTGCTGGCTCGGAACAAGGTGCGATCATAATAGCACCCTCGCAGAGTTCCATATAGAATCTGGTGCAACGTCAATTTAGGAGATGTACCATTTAGGCCAAGCAGGGACCGATCAAGATAAGCATATAAGGTATGTAACATCCAGGAGGGTCGCAGAAGCATGCGGAAGTACTAAGCACGAGGACGTACGGTAAGTAGAAAAATCAGTCGGTTGGTCAGTCAGTCTTGTGAGCGGCGTCAGGTGGCGCTATCCGTTTCATGCCTTGCTTCTCTTCTTTTTATCCTGGCGCGCTGGCATCGGGGCTGTGGGCGAACTGACCTTGCTTTTTGGTTTCGCAGCAGAGGCTGTGGCAACCTCGGCTTTGCTCCTTATCTTGCTTTTTGGGGGTGGTGGGGGTGGGGGTGACTCTTTGTCCTCATCCTCCTCATCCTCCTCGTCCGAATTTCCGCCTGCGCCATCTTCCTCCCCCTCGGATTTGTCAGACGGGCTCGTGTCAGTGGACGAATCATTTGACTCGGAAGGTTTTCGCGCTAATTTGGTGCCCTTAAAACCGGTTTAGTAACTTTGCCGCGCCGACACAAGAATAACACTGACAGGTGAACTATTTCGGTGAACAGGCTCTTCCACAGGGGCAGCCACCATCTTGTGGTCGATGGGTTTAGTTGTTGCCACGATCCCCCGGCGCTCATCGTAGGCTCGTTTCTCTGCCTCCCACTTCAGTTTGGCCTCGGCTTGGAGGCGCTCGTAAGGCTAAAAGACTGGGTTAGAGGGAGCCGGGGACAGAACTTAAGTGGGGGACCAACAGCCTTTTGCTCGCGCGTCATTTCTGCCCACTGCTTCGAGACCCTAGTCATGACCTCTGCGGCGCTGATGTCGGGGTGTTGCTTGCGCAGCTCCTGGCGCAAATCATTCTGGAAGAAAAGGTAGGAAGATGCGGCGCGCTTCGGCGCGTCTGGATCCTTGATCTTCTTATTCGAGACGCGTCTTTTCTTGGTCGGACCGTCGATATCGTCGTCCTCTGTCCCTTGGCGTTTATTCCCATTTCCCACATGAACCGCTTCCAGAGAGGGTAGCGAACTCCCGCCAAACGAAGCCTGTGAAAGCGTCTGCGCAAACTGGTCGGCGACGCTGGCGCAGTGGCGCATCTGCTGAGCAACAGAGCCAAGGCTCGCAAGGAGCTAGGGGGAAAAGGCTGAGGGGCAATAAACGGGATAGAGGTGGAAGACCCACCATTAGTTTTTGGTATTCAATTTGGGCAGTGGCAGAATTTTGTTGTGAGTTTGACATGGTGTCGAAGTGACCTCAAGTGGAGGGCACGGTTCGATTAACCCCAGTTATACTGTTGGTGTTTTGACGCATAGAGTTGCATTGAAATCGATTGAAAGACCCTTTGCGGAGTGTGAATAAGACCGAGCGGAGATTGAAGCTGGGCCGAAGTTCATAAGGTGCTTGTTTTGTGGGCGATAATAAGCGTCAACGACGACAGTGGCCATTCAAGACTTTATCCCAGCTGACGGTTCTGTTAGCGGTATCGTCCCGGAAATTTCGGTTTTTCTTCATTCTCTCCTCGTCTTTTGCGGTTCGGTTACGCCAATTTTGAGCCGTAATTGTGTGTTTGCCAGTCGCCCGGGAAAGTGCAGTAGCGCCTCACAACAGAGAAAAGAAAAAAGAAAAAAAAGAGATTAAAGAGACGACCGACAAATGGACGTATTCTCGAATGCGTCCGCTTGGTTGCAGCATTCTCCTTCCCAAATTTCCCAGCCTTCCCAAGTTGTCCAGAATGACCTTGCGGACTCCCAACGACCTCCCAGCTCGACCGATTGGAAAGACCCGTCACCATCCGCGTCGGGCTCAAACGGAGCCTCAGCAGTCTCGGGAAACATTGATCTACACGACTTTGGTTTGGGAGACCTATCTGGTAAGCACCGCGTGCCTGCCTCATGATTCGCCTAGCGTATCCAATCCAATGTGGGAGCCCTGACTCGAAAACCTATCCAGCGCCCCAAACACCCTCGACATCCCTTACCGCACCCTCCACCTTCTTCAACTATCCCAGCAATTTCTTCCTTCCTTCCGTCACCGCTCCCTACAATGCCATGAACTATGGTACGACAAACTGGTCGCCACAGCCAGGACAAGTCCCTTTGTCGACTTACTCCACCTTAAATGGTGCTACATCATCGACCTCTCAATCATCATCTTCTCAATCCTCTCAACCCAACATTGAGTGCGTGATTCGACTCACCGCCAGTATACTTGCGTTATTTACCCATTGATTCTAGCCCTGCATTGACGACTCTTAGCACTTCGACCTCCCCACTTTCATATTCCCCACCAGCCAACGGTTCTCAACAACAATCATCACAGCATCACCTATTACATTCCCAGTACCCTCATTTATCTTCATTATCTATTGCATATGCACAGGCCTCTCCTTCCCCTTTGGCAACTACCCTTGCTCAAGCGCAAAGCCAAACGCAGTCACATCCGCAGCCTCAACAACCCGAGTCCTCGCAAGGCACGCTTTCCCCTTTTGCCCTCCATCCCCCTCAACACCTATCCTCCATTCCACCGTCCTTATTTTACAACGCGACATCGCAATCCGATTCCCCTGCACCCCCGTCCCACACCCGCCGAGAGGCGTTTCTCGACGCTATCAAGCCCTCTCTCCAGGCAAAGAGTTTTTCCGGCGGTGCCCGTAGCGTGCAGCAACTTGTCAGTCGGATCGTAGAATACGGCATCTCAGAAGTGAGCGGGCAAACTAGACTCGATATCCTCACCAAGATCCGAGATAATGCCGGGAACAATTATTTCCGGGCCTGGCTAGAGAATATATCCGCAATGGATATCACACGGGATTGGCTGAAAGCTGGGGCAACCATCAATGCAGATAATCAAGCGCTGGAGACTGTTATGCCGTTACTCCACGTGTGTTTCCTGCGCTTTATTCCCCATTTTTGCATCTCATCATTTTTTTTTGCGTTATCTTTCATCTCCCGCTGTCATACCGTTAAACGACCCTGATGACTCATAATGGGCAGATTGCGGACCGCCTGCCTTTTACGGGGGACACACTTGTTTCCTCTAAGATTGGCAAAATTGTGCGCAAGCTCGCGAAGGATGCCCCGATACCTGGTGAGTACTAAGTCACAGCTTATCTTAAGTCGATACTCCCCTTGTGGTGTCAAATGATACGGCATCCTCACATGTCGGCTGCAATTGATGCGCCAATTGATGCTTCGCCCTTCTTTACCTTTTGTAAATGCTCAACGAAATTGGAGTATCGTGTCTGACCGTGATATACAATAGCGGTCAAGGATATGGCGGCGAATCTCGAACGAAAGTGGCGAAATCAATTTGTTTACATGCAGGACCAAGTTATGGCTGCCGAAGATGACATACAGGGTGGGTTTTGTTATCAGCCTTCCGTAATAAGTCCATTGAAATAACGACTAGTAGACGCGAAACAAAAGAAGCGTAAGTTGCCCGATGCTCCGTCCAAGGGAGGCCCACCAACAAAGAAGAGCGCCGTGTCACCAGCACCTACGTCGCGGCCTTCCGTGGTGGTTAAGAAGGAGGGGAGGCTGTCAACGACAACGGCGGGGGCAGCGACGGTGAAAGACTCGAAGTCAGACTCGTCGTTCTTCTCAGCGCCTAAACAGAAACCAAAGCTACCTAGCTTCAAGAAGGCACCTAATGGACCGATGGCACCCACTGCAACCAAAAAGGAGACCTCCGCAAACATTGCCCAGCCCTCGTCGACCGATGCGTTCCAGGAGGCATTGAAGGACATGGCGAGGGCGCGGAAGCCATCACCGGTCGCACCTAATATATCCGGCCACACCAGAACGACGCCCCCTTTGGTACTGGCTAGTGCCAAACCGCTCAAAAAGAAGAAATCGGTAACATGGGCTCCCGATGGGCAGCTCGAGTTGGTGAAGCTCATTGAGAGAGCAGTGTACGATGACGATCCCGTTGATGTCAGCCTCATTTTCCTATTAATATTTGTACAGTACATTAATTACGTGCCACGCTCGCTGATTTACAGGGTACACCACACGCGCTGCACAATGTACGTGAATTGGAGAGAGGCGAGGGCGCCGCCCTGCATGCTCACTTATTTGAAGAGCTTCTCGATTGGTCCGAGCCACAACGTAAGCATCGCTCACATGTGCCAAGCTACGCCGCACTGACACCGCGTCTCTGCCAGTCATCGATATGCCGGAGGACATTGAAGCACGTCCGCGGGGGGAAGAAAGCCAAGAGCGCGGTGCGCAGGAGCAGCGCGAACTTACCGCTCTTGGTGCATCTTATCTCGTTCAGCCGATACCAGATTCGCCCGCGGAGCTGCAACCGAGTTCAGTGCTTTCGCAAGAACAGGTCGACGAAAACGTGGTACAAATGCTCGCAGGCGCTGAAATTGACGCCCTCTCGTGGACACCTGCCATGTCGATTGCACCGTTAGCTGGTGCCACTGTTTCCGAGCTTGTCGGACAGCTTGCCGCCGAGGGCGCAGCAGGCTCGGCGTTAACGGCATCGGAGGCGGTGGCTACCCCGGCGTTCGATCCTGCGGTACTAGCGCAGCTCGCGAACAGTATTCCGCAGGAACAACTCCAACAACTTGCACAGATGTTCGCTGCGCAGCCGCCTCTGCCCCAGACACAACAGCAAGCCGATCAGCCGGGCTGGGATGCACAGACTCCGGCGGCGTTCCCGGCGGACGCCGGCATGAATGCTGGTGGCACGCCACGCGATCGTTGGCCACCCTTGCCGGATGAACCAAAGTGGGGCGGCGGTGGGTCCGGCCGAGGGCGCGGGCGGGGCCGTCCGCTGGATGGGGTTAGACAGTTTAGATCGCGAACAGCCTGCTCGTTCTACGCACAAGGAAGGCAAGCACACATCCCCATGCGCTACTGCGCTTCCTTCCAGCCTGAGCGCGAAAGAACTGATAACAATTTATTCTTTTTTTAATCTTTTATTTTCTTTGGCCAAAACAGATGCAAGTACGGTGATCAGTGCAACTTCAGCCACGATCAGGGTTTTAGCTAGGGGGAAGAGGCTAATTTTGGAACGTTGAGGGGTAGTAGGCGATCGGTCACGGGGACCACCAACGCACGCAAGGGGACGCGACATGCGCTGGTAACCCACTAGGGTACTGGGTGTTCTTTCTACTAACACGGCGTTCAGTACCCTGTTTCTCGACTAGCATAATTCATTTGGTATATACTGGGGTTGGGTCGTGCAAACGAAGCGCATCGTCGAAGGTCATGAGACGAAAAACGTTCACGGAGATGACAAGCAAAGTGCCCACAAGGGACACGCGTTCTTTACATCCATCGATCCGAGGTGTTTCCCTCGATGAAATCGATCCACGAGAAAACACTCAGAGGTGCATTACTCGAGTAGCTTTGTTGCGCACCAAGCACCCGGGGAGATATAGGATACGTACAATGTTGTGGATAAATACGACGCTATAAGACATACGGCAAATCCCGGTGCGCAAGAACTAGAGGCGGAGCAGGATCTTAAGAGAGAGAAAGAGAAGAAAAAACAAAGAATGTGTCCGTAAAATACATGTAGCTTCTAACATATTGCAGGACGAGATGTTTGAATTACCGAATGCGTGCGAGCTAGCGAGCAGACAGAGAGAGAGGAGAGGGGGGAAAGGGGGCGGTAGTAGGACGAGTACACAAACAATTTCAAACAGGAGGACAGGGGGACGGACAGGGGGACAAACAAGGGGGGAGGTGTCAATTTCCGCCCTAAGTCCGTCCTCGTTTCCGAGGATTGCGCTTCGCGGCTGCAGACGACGTTTCCGCGTTCGAAGTTGTCGGCGATGAGGTCTCCCCGCCTCCCTTGCGCTTCAGCTGCGCGTTCACCAACGAGGGCGTCCCAACAGAAGGCAGCGCGACTGGGTTAGGGGCATTCGCCTGCTGCGGTGTGCCCTTCCCTTTGTCGGGCGATGACGCGGGAGAACCCGTTGATGGTGCTCTTTGCGGGATCGTCGCGGGTGTGATCTGTGCTGAGGATGGCGCCGTGGATGATAAGTTGGGCGTATATAATGAATGTGTTGATGGCCCTGGATTCATGCCCTCAGGGAAGAACTGGCCCTGAGGATGAGGCATCTCCCGAATTTTTTGGGCGAACTGCTTTAACGTATCTGTAGTGGATTGATACACCGGTCAGAGGGCCTTCTTTGGCAGGAAATGGTACGTACCTAATGGACCGACACCTATATCGTGAGAATATTGCATGAGATCAGTCATTTGTGCTACACTTTCTGCTAACTGATGAGGCCAGAGCTGTTCTTCAGACTCGGGTCAACAGGGCCAAGACCTGGAACACGTACCTCGAGACATCTCATGGTAGCCTGCGGGATGCCGAACGCGTTCACGGGCTCTGCCGGAATGAACGCACGGTCATACGTTATCCGAGGCTCCTCCCATCTCTCATCATCTCTCTGGCCTGCCTGTGCAGGAGGCGGTTGTGGTGGTTGCGGCAGTGGGGGCGGCGGAATGCCTACACCATTCATGGTCGGTGACGGTGTCGGGGCGTTGCGCACCTGCGGGGTCTTGTTGGCGTCGAGGCGGTTACCGCCTATTACATCTACCGCGACGTGCTTCTCATACAAATTGGAGTCGAACTGGATGTGGTCGATCTTCAGGATAAACGGTGAGTGCGTCGCAGACTGCGCTGTGGCGCCGTTCTGCGTTGTGTTCGGAACCACGAAGACATGTGCCGTAAACGGTCCCCGGAGTGTTACCGTGTACCCATTGTGGTACCGGTACGTCCACATCGCAGAGACGCATTGGACCACCGCATGGTTGGATCCAACAACGCGCTCGCGCGCGCCATCCAGAGACAGTGTCATAGATTTGACACCGGATTGACTCGTGACAAGAAAAAACCGTGGTAAGACCGGTGTGCCAACCTCTGCCGGTCTGGTGAGCCGAGTTTCCGGCGGATCAATGGAAAATCATGACAGACCAAATACTTTTGCTTCCACTTTTTGATTGTCTTTCCAGAGCGTAAGTTTGAGTGTCGCCGATGCAAGAAAGAACTCCTCCACCAAACTCATCCAATGTGAGAGTTGTAGTTTTTGGGACTATAGAAACGAGACGTCGGTTATGATCAAATCAGATGATGAATAAAAGAACAAACTTTCTGGTCTTCGGCCGCGAGCATGCCACTAAACTGCAAAACACGCATCAGAGCTTGACCAAGTCCGATGGTGGGTGCATGACTGCTAAGTAAAGGCGTGGTGAGAGGGCACACTTGGAATAACAATATAGGTACACAAACTTTGACATAGGCGGACGAATCCCGGGAGCACCGGGTTGCCGTGAAAGGTCACCATTCTCGGCCGACGATACTGGGACCAAGGGGGGAGGACCAGCCCCTACGCCCGTGCCCATGGCTGAGCGAGGTGGTGGTAGAGGGGCCGGTCCACCACTCATACTTGCAGTATGTCCCTGAAGAATCGTTGCGTTCGGCGGGAGGGTGCCGGATGGGGGATGTGGAGTAGGCGATTGTCCCATCCGTTGCTGGGACGACGGTCGCTGTGGCTGGGACTGTGGGCGGGTTGGGTTAGGAATGGGTGCACTAAATCTATCTGGCAGATGGGCTGGAGGTATGTGAGATTGTTGGTGTGGTGTTTGCTGTCTCGGTGGGGTGGGATGTGACAGGCCCTGTGATGACTGTGCTTGCTGGTGCGGCGGACCGAGAGCTGGATGCGATGAAGAGGACGGTCGCGGTAGGGGAATGGTCGAGAATGTCTGGGAGAACCCCTCACTCGTATTACTACCGTTACTCCCAGAGGAAACACCAGAACCATGGGCAACATATTGTGCTGGTGTCACCGTAAAGTCCGGACGGGTGGGTGATGTACTAGAGGGCCCTGCACCACCGCTAGAAAGACCGTGAGCCATGTCCATGTGTTGAGATGGCGAAGACGTGGGAGCCATGAAGCCGAATTGATTCGCGGAGGCAAGGTTGGACATATGACTGGCAGGAGGGTGGGGACCGCCTTGTGAAAAGTGACCACCTGAAAATCCTTGCATGGCACCAAACGTATTTGCACCTTCTGATGAAGAGAGTGGACGATGCATGGGTTGTGGCATGGAATTCGCTGGACCTTGTGGGCCCTGCGGAGGTGGCTGAGGTCCGGGACCACCCATGCCTAGCGAATTGGGAAAACCTTGCTGCTGTTGCGTTTGCTGGGGTACATTGCCAATCATCCCTGATCCCATGTTTACGCCCATACCGCCAGGTCCTCGCATCCCGCTTCCAGGTGGAATACCTGACATACTAATGGGGGGACGAATTGGACCGACGCCTGGTTGTCCAGGTAGGGAGGGTTGACCAGCTCGCATCGCCATTTGTGTTTGAGGCTGGGACTGGGGCCCTGGACGCTGCGTTTGGAGGCCACCTGTAAGACCCAACCCGGGATTATTCATGCCCACTGGATGAGAACTCGGATGAGGGGAGGAGAGGGGAGCGCCAACGCCCAAGGGCTGGGATACAACGCGTTGGACGGGACCCTGCCCATTCTGTGGTACCATTCCCGGATAACCAACCCCAGAAGGCGGCGTGGGGACTACACCATTCATAGCTGGAGGACCGGTTTGTGCGCCACCGGAGGTTGCACGCTGCGATTGGGCAAGTATTTCGCGGTGACGGTTGTCGGATCGTAGGCGTGTCAGTTGATGGCTTTGGAAGGGGCCGTTGGATGGGTGTGCGTTCTGAAGGAAGTTCACACCTTGGTTGGGGCCGGGGAGAGGGTTGAGACTGTGGGGTTGAACAGGTGCCGATTGGCCATGCTGTTGGGTGAGGAAAGTCTGGTTCATTGTCGGCATCACGTTTTGAGTATGGGAGCGTAGCATATCCGGCTGACCAGTCGTCTGCGAACCCGGAAAGAGGAAAATGTTTTCAGCCAGGATGTAAAGATGGTGGGGTCTCGAGCATGTACTGCAGATTCGCAGAACCCAAGTAGAGCGCTTGCGAGAAGATCAAGCAGCTGAGATAAGCGGTTAGATTTTCTCGCAAATACAAGCGGACCAAGAGAGAGGAATAAAACGCTGTCGTAAAGGGCGACGAGAAAGACGTCGGCGTCGTTGTTGGCGTCGAGCACGAAGTGAGGCGAATCCCTACAAAACTCGCACGGTCGGAGTCACACCAAACGTGACACCCATTCTTGTCACGCATTAATCACGCTCGGTTCACCACATTGCCAATTGTCATGGTTCGTCAGTTCAAGCATCACGAGAAGAAACTCTTGAAGAAAGTCGACTTTCTCAACGTAAGATAAATGCTACTATATCATCCCAAGGTTGACGTCGTTCGTAGTGGAAGCAAGATGCAAATCTTCGTGAAATTAAAGTTATGCGCAGGTATCACGTACAGGATCGTGAGGACTACCACAGGTCCGTCAAACAACGCGCAGCATCTTCATCTTTCGCTGATACGTGTCTAAAATAAGGTACAACAAGCTGTGCGGGTCGCTGCGATCCTTAGCGCATCGCATCTCACTTCTGCCTTCGCAAGACCCGTTTCGTACTCGGATGGAAGGGCAGATTCTCTCAAAACTTTACGACATGGGCGTTCTCAATTCACAGGCAAAGCTTAGTGATGTCGACAACAAGCTTACCGTAGCCTCATTTTGTCGACGACGCTTGGCCGTCATCATGGTAACCTCGAAGATGGCAGAAACCGTTAGCGCCGTAAGTACAGTCTTTTCTTCGGCAATCAAATTTCATTCGTACGTGAGATTAGGCGGTCAAATTTATCGAGCAGGGCCATGTCCGCGTAGGACCAGAAAACATTACTGACCCAGCGTACCTCGTTACAAGGTGTGTACCCCGCTAAACGATGCACAACTTTTTTTTATCTTCCACCTTCAGACATATGGAGGACTTTGTCACCTGGGTCGATACATCCAAGTTGAAGAGGACAGTCATGAGATATAACGACGAAGTATGTTGTCCTTTGCTGTTATATGCGCTCCGTGTTGATGTTTGTCTTTAGCTGGATGACTTTGATTTATTATAGTATTTTGGTTGTCCTGTATGCGGCGCTACAATGGGCCCTATTTCGGTAGTATTTTGAGGCTCGTGTAACTTATATCCTAGATACTCTCATGTCTGTAGTCCAGCCAACAATGAGGTTTAATTAATTTCATTGTTCACACACACGCCAAAGTGGCGAGCCCTCTGACACCAGTCCAGGTCCCTGGACCACAAGCCGCGGACACGGATCAGACACGGAGGTCACGTGTCTCTATACCAAACCCACACTTGTCGCGAGCCTGTAGCAACCCGAGTGTCCGGTTTCGGTCATTTCCTATTCTCTTGCTCAACCCTGGACTGTACATCTATATCTCCATAGTCAAGCTGCACCATGGCCGATCATGGCGATGGCAATATCAAGGTCGTCGTCCGATGTCGTCCACTTAACACGCGTGGTAAGCCTCTGCCCAACGTGAATGCGATGTCAACGCGCCCCGCTCATTCGAGAAACCGCAGAGCTCGCGCGCGGTGCAAAGCCACTCATCCGAATGACCGGAAACCAGACATTTCTTGATCCGCCAGAGCTTGGCTCTGCCCAGGAGAAGGCATCCTCAGGTCGCGCGACAGAACGGAAGACAATGGCGTTCTCGTTTGATAAGAGTTACTGGTCCGCGGGCCCTCGAGAGGAGCCAGGGTACTGCTCGCAACAGACCCTCTTCGATGACCTCGGGAAAGAGCTACTAGATCATGGGTTTGCTGGATTTAATGCGTGTATTTTAGCCTGTGCGTGTCATTTCCGCTTCGTCATGCATGAACCTAACTGACATCGCCCCGGATGCGAAGATGGACAGACTGGTGAGTTCACTTACACTTCTTTGTTCTGCACACCGACCTTTGAAACAGGGTCTGGAAAATCGTATAGGTACGTGAGGAACCCGTCCAATATATGCTACGATTCAATTATGTCTCCTTATCCCCATCCCTTTCGTTGGCCCAACTCCTGTCTTGCTCCCTTGTTCCCTGACTCGTATTCCCTCATGATACAGTATGATGGGCTGTGAGTTGCACAATCACATGATTCACACGTCACCTCGTTAAAGAAGCGTGCTCTCAGACGGACCGGACAAGGGTATCATCCCGCAGACATGTAGTGAGCTGTTTGTACGCGTGGCAAATAAATGTGCGGCGGATGAGCACCTCAAATTTACCGTTGAAGTCTCTTATATTGAGGTACGTGTTTACCTAACTCCACGGCACGTATCTAACGTTGTAGCCGTATAGATATACAACGAGAAAGTGCGCGACCTGCTCAACCCAAAGAACACTGGCAACTTGCGTGTGCGTGAGCACCCGATCCTGGGCCCCTATGTGGAAGATTTGTCGAAGCTCGCGGTGAACAACTATGATGAAATGATGACACTCATGGATGAGGGTAACAAGGCACGAACAGTTGCTGCAACCAACATGAACGAAACGTCAGTGACTGATCAGTTTTGTGACACAAGTCTTCTCACCCCCACAATCCCTCAGCTCCTCGCGATCGCATGCTGTTTTCACTCTCATACTTACTATGATGCGCCATGATGTGGATACCAAGCTAGACACGGAAAAGGTGTCACGGATCAGGTACTAGCGCTCGACAACGCTTCTATATCAGAGTCTAATACTTCATAGCCTGGTTGACCTTGCTGGTTCCGAGCGCGCGAATTCTACCGGCGCGACGGGCCAACGACTGAAGGAGGGTGCAAACATCAATAAGTCCCTCACAACTCTCGGCAAAGTTATTTCCTCGCTTGCAGCAGCTTCGAGTGGCGATGGTAAGAAAGGCAAGAAGAAGGGCGAGGACTTTGTGCCTTATCGTGATTCGGTGTGTACGCGAACACGGGCACTAC
Organism: Lactarius psammicola; assembly: GCA_025769895.1. Classification (NCBI taxonomy): domain Eukaryota; kingdom Fungi; phylum Basidiomycota; class Agaricomycetes; order Russulales; family Russulaceae; genus Lactarius; species Lactarius psammicola. Next base: position 38,522 of record WTXK01000162.1, read on the forward strand.
GCAAGGTGTAAAGGTTGACATACCTTTGCAGGTTCTTACGTGGCTTTTGAAGGATTCCCTTGGTGGGAACTCAAAGACGGCCATGATCGCAGCCATCTCGCCTGCGGATTACGAAGAGACCTTGAGTACGCTGCGGTATGCGGATCAAGCGAAGAAGATCAAGAATAAGGCTGTCGTCAATGAGGATCCAAACGCTAAGCTCGTGCGTGAACTCAAAGAGGAGCTGGAGATGCTCCGAGGTAGTCTTTGTCTCTATCAGTTGTAGGCACTGACCAGAGCTTGATGACAGCTCGCGTGGCGGGCTCGAGCGGTGAAGATGTTTACAACTCAAAGGTCCCGCCAGAGAAGCAAAAGGTTACATACAAGGCTAAGGACGGCACGCTCAAAACCGTCACCAAAGCTGAGCTACAGGATCAACTCGAGTCAAGCGAGAAGCTTATGCAAAGCCTCAATGAGACTTGGGAAGAGAAGCTCCAACGCACGCAAGAGGTGCAGAAAGAGCGTGAAAAGGCTCTCGAGGAACTCGGCATTACGGTTGAGAAAAATAACGTCGGCGTACATACACCAAAGAAGGTACGTGTATGCCTCATCAGGTCCACTCTCTTGACTGATGCCGGATCTCAGATGCCCCACCTTGTTAACCTGGTACGTAACTTATCTCATCTGATTGGAGTGTTATGATTCTTATTTTCCATAGAACGAAGGTGAGTTTTCGTATTGAAGGCGACGTGGGGGATTCATCGTGCACGGCAGATCCACTCATGAGCGAATGTCTGATATACCAACTAAAGCCTGGTAGAACAACGGTAATAACACTCGAGCGTCACTCTTTCCTGTCTGACTTTTTATTTAGGTCGGGCGCCTGGACAGTGAAAAGGCTGCCCATATACGTCTAAGTGGCGACAATATTCTCGAGGAACACTGTTACTTTGAGAACACAGACGGTAAAGTCACATTGCACGCACTGACCGATGCCATCACTGTACGTGTCTCCCACCACCGCTTCACGGACCACTTCCGACAGTATACAGTTCTTGAACGGAAAACAAATTTCTGCTGGACAGGTACGCGCTTGCCCAAACTAAGCCACTAGATGCTGAAGGTTTGGTCAGCCTCATAAGCTTCGCTCCGGCTTCCGTATCATACTCGGTGAGGCATCTGGTGGTCGTTGAGTTAAGCTCCCACTCAAGACAAAGTATCAGGTGAACACCATGTCTTCCGTTTCAACAACCCAGAAGAAGTTCGAAAACAGCGCGATCGCGCGACCATGAGGTCCAACCTACAGTTCGGTCTGACTGCGACAGACCTAGAGTCGCGCCCTGATTCCCCTGCCTCGTCCTCTGGCGAACGAGAAGATGTCGATTGGACATATGCTAAGCGTGAAGCAGCGCTTGCGAGGCTTGGCCTAGACCCAGCTCTGGACAGTCTCCCCGATGAGGACCTCAACAAATTATATGAGCGTATCACCTTGGTCAAGAACATCCGTGACCATAATTTAAAGCACCGACCCGAGAGCAGCCTCAGCCAAGCTGATGATGTGTGGAGCGAGTCTGGGCGACCTTTTTCAAGCGATGCCCTGACGGACGATACGAGCGTCGATGCGGGCCCAAGTCGTGGCAGTCCCGACGTCGACGCTCTAAAGGAGGTCCAGAGCCAACTCGAAACCCAGCGACAAGAATTCGAGTCTCGATTACGGGTGATCTCAGAGTCTACGGAGGCGGAGGACCTGAAGGAGGAGAAGGACCACATGCAGCATCAACTCAAACTGGTCCAAATGCAAATGCGGCGCCTACTAGACGCTCGTGCTCGTGGCGAGACCGAGTTGGAGGCAGAGGCTTTTGAGCCAATCCTGTATTCTGCGAAGCAGCTCAGACTTATTCGAAAGGTTCTCGACAAATGGAGGGCGCATCGCTCGTTCTCTATGGCCGAGACTGTCCTTTCCGCGGCTGTCATAATGAAAGAAGCCAACGTCATCAGGTCTGAGTTTTCATCTCCGGGCGCTACTGGATGCTGACTACGGATTTAGCAAAGAGCTCGGCAAGGACGTGAGTTATAATTTCACCGTAGCCTCCGGAGGGTCTTTGGCCGCGCCCATGTCATCTATCAACACGATTGCAGGTCTAGATGAATTCGGGGATGTTGCCGATCCCGTCTTAGCATCGGCGACCCAGCCGACGGTCGCGGTCAAGGTCTTAGACAAGAGACACAACGCTATTTACGTATGGTCTCTGGATCGCTTGCGACACCAGATCCAACGGATGCGAAACCTCACCTCCTTCATTGATCGCCCGTCGTATTCTCAGCATTTTTCATCCGAAGAACCCTTTTATAACTCTCCGCCGCCCGAGTATTCCTTCGTTGGCAATGCCCTACTCTCATTGTCACCCCTGTCACGTCGACTTTCTTCCATTTCTGTTGTGCCGATATTTTGTAGGTACACTGCTGAAGCGATTGGGTCGTGCCGCGTGGACATCAAGATCGTCAATGTCGTCATGGCGTCTAAACACAATTCAAGTTCGACGACCTCGACTCGCTCTTCCTCACCCGTTCCTGGCACACTTCCCACAGGCAGTAAATTAAGTTTTTTCCTTACTGTGGACTCGGTTAAGGGACTCGCCCCACACGACTTTTCGGCAGCTCATCTGCAAGTCCGCTTGTCGTCGTTTGTTGGCTCAAGTCTCAAGGCGGAAGAAATCTATCACTCCAATTCGGTGGACCTAGACTCAGCTACACCATCGGATCTAAAATTCCGTCGTAGCTTCTCTATCGTAGTGAACTCGAGAGTTCTCTCTCACCTTCGCCAGGGCTATGCCCCGATCGAGTTGTTCGCATCCATGCGGCCGCAATACCTAGAGAGGATAGAACGATGGGACGAAATGCGGGAGGCGAAAAGTAATCCACCTGCTCGCCCTTCGCCCCCCGACTCCAAATCCGGGACCTCGCAGCTTATGCGTCGCTCCGAGACAGATTTCTTCATGGAACAATCCCATGACGTAGTCGCCTGGTTGCAAGTCCGCGAACTTGGTCCTGACGGACAATATGTTCCGGTCCCCGTTGTCTCACAAGGGAACTTAGACCCTGGCGCCTTTAGCCTCCACCAAGGGTTACAGCGACGGCTTGTGCTGACAATGACATCAAATTCTGGGCGGCAGCTCCCGTGGACAGAAGTTGTCAAGACTAAAGTTGGCAACGTTCGCCTCCTTGACGCCAAGGGACGCGTACACGAATCGTCCTCCCGCCCTCTTGCCACGCTTCCGTTACAGCAAAATCAAGTCGTGGAATTCAAACCAGATGGCTCTGGTTTTTTATCCGCGGAATCGTTGTGGGACTCGAGCATCCACAACTCGGTATTGCTCAACCGAGTAACGCCTACCAATCAACGCGTCCTCTTACAAGTTTCATGGTCCATGTCTGTAGAGAGCTGCGCTGATCCAGTTCAGTTCTCCATGGACATGGCAGTCACAATGCAAATGCGGGATGCGCGACCACCTTCTCGGCTTTTAGCATTGCTCAGTTCCACGAGAATTCTGTCAAAGACGAGCAACGTTTTCAGGGTGAGACTATCACCTCCGCTTACACGTTCTCCGAAGGACCTCTGGCGGCTCGACACGTCTGAGAAGTACGTTCGTGGAGAAGAGATCCTCAGAACTTGGCGCCCGCGTGGTATAGCCGTCGTCGAAGATCATACAAAACTCGTCGCCATGGAACGTCGTGCAGCGGACGTCCAAGCAGTACGGGTCATTTTAGCCAACTCGACTGTGGCTGCCCAACCGTCACAAGCGGACGCGGCGGTTTGGGGCTCAGATCAGCTCGTCCATAAGTCCCTTGAGCTTTGGCAAAAGCAATTTGGTCACCGTGGCGAGGTAAAAGACTCAAATGAGATGATTCATATTTAGTAATCACGCCTTAGATCGTCTTGAGTCAGGAGCCCACCGAGCTAGAGGACGCAGGTAAGCTAGGTACCCGAAGACAAACCACGGTCGACGCGTCAGAGTCACGGCAGCTCGTTTCAAGCACCAAACTCGTCCCACGCAGGTATGCTCGACCGAATAGACTTGCATCTCACAGTTTCATTGCGACCCCTTTCTCTAGCGACGTTCCGACGAAAAAAGGACATCTCATGATTCTTGTTGACGCCAACCAGGACATCTGGGAGAGACGGTGGTTCGTACTCCAAAGGTATTGTCGTGTTATTTATTTTATTTTTCTGGCACTCACACGCTGCCAAGACCATATCTCCATGTTTACAAACAATCCAATGAGGTCGAGGAGATAACCGTCATTAGCCTAGACGGCGTTAACGTGGAGAGCAATCCAGACATGGAATCTCTTCTTGGTGTAAGCACAAGCAGATTACTCTTCCGCGTATGTGTTTTTAACATACCAAAAGAAACGGTTTACCTTTACACTTTTCACCTCCTCAAACTCGCACGCACTTGCAGCGCCGAGCCTCAAGGAACTGCAAGCATGGACTACCAAGCTTGATCCCACACGTATACCGCCCTAATAACAGTCCCCTATCATTGATTGGTTTTCTGAATGCCGGTTACTAGACCGTATATCATATCTCCGTTAGAATAGTACCATACCTCATGTTTCCTATCGTTTACTTATTCCCTAGATGTCATGTATGCTGCACATTATCCCACTCACGACATTACGTTTTTCATGAGCTCTGCACGCGTAATTTTCTGTCGTATCCGTACCCGCTTTACCACTGTATGCTGCTGCGTACAAACGCACAGTCTCCGCCGCTCATTTATAGATGCAGGGAGTTTTTACAAAGCGTTACACCAAGATGCGCACCAACCTGAAGGAAGTAACCGAACCTTTACACTGCGAGGCACGGAGCCAACTATCCCCGCCACCAGCTAGGAGTCACGTCAGTAGCACCGGTGAAATTGACCAAATTGCTCCATTAGCCGTTTAATTGCGGTTTTGCGCAGGTCATATCTGAGATCCCAGTTGCAGGGACAAGGCTCCTTTTCGGATGCCATCTTAAAAAAAAACTGAATCGGAGATCCGGCCTTATACAATGATTAGGCTGAACCACGGAGGATAACTTGTAATAATTATGTGTTGTAGCTTCAAAGTAGTGGACGCGCGTGTTGATACCGAGGTCAAACTGAAAATATCATAGAGTCAATCAAGCAACCTTTGTCGGTGACGAGAGAATGGATACAACGAGGGGCAGGTGTGTGGCAGACGAAGAGGGATGAAGCGTTAGGTGTGTGGCCTGCAATTTCACACAGTCAGCGGGACACAGGAATCGGCCAACCTCTGCTGCCAATGCAGTGGAAATTCACGCCAAAATTAATCAAGTCCAAATTGCATTACAATGGCTACACAAACATCTCATCATAATTCATACATCTGAGGCTGTCCGCCTTGAGGATGGGGCGACGTGCCTACCGTCCACTCAGGATCATGGGGAAGCAGATGACATTTCCTAGAGTGTGGTTGGATAGCGAAACCGGGCCATTCAGAAACGTTAGAATCGGATAGCAGCTATAACGGGAAGTCGGACATACCAGAGACTAGTCAGTGCTGGTGTCGTCGCCTTTACTATTATCTAGGTTCCCCAATCGAGAAATGGAGTAAAGCGGGAAAATGTCACCCTCTGATACCTGCGGCTGCGACACAGGTACGGCAGAACAGGGGGATGTTGCTGCGATAGCACAAAGCCCCCTGGAAACCTGGAGGCCAGCGCTATTGCTATGTCCGAGTCCGGAAGATCGGTGTTCACGGAAGTAGATGCGATTGTTGAGGCTCACTAGGAGGGTGTTGGAGTACCTGAGATACGTGTCAGCGTTTTGGCTCGAATATAGTGCATAATGCGTCACCCACACTTTCCCAATAATCTTAGTCCTTTGGCTCACATTAGCCAGAAAGACCCACAACGACAGATCAAGTGAACATACATGTACATATAATATAGCTCATTCTGTGAATGTGGTGATCGGGTCAGAAGATGGATCGTAGAGTATCACGGTCCAACTCACGGGAAAGGCAGCATAAAGCACTAGGATCGTGATGGCCAAGCTGGCTAAACAAAAAGTTAGATCCACAGCTTTGTGGGGCTTTCCCGAGGGATATGTACCAGTAAGTGCGTTTGTCTCAATAGTAAGCCGTACCACACGAACTAATACGAAGCTGGAGAAGTTGCTACTCGCCATTCTTAGCTGTCCAAAGGGATCTCGGTCGATGTAGTAAAGGAGCAATAGGATGATGTCGCACCAACAGTGTCATCGCCACCGCGATCAGAATGTCCGCCATGGCACTCGGTATAGACCATAACTAAGACAACAAAGTATGAGGTGGTCGGGCCACTTCGAGCGAAACGAGTGTGCGTACAAATAGTGCTGGCTTGGTGACCAGATACCCTCTAATTGTGAGCGACTAAATGTTGTTTGAGATAAGCCATTTCGGTATAAATGCGTATAGAACTGACTTTGATGCCCGCCCACATTCCTGCGATCGATTGAGTCACCGAAGCCTATGTTCAAGGAAACGTCACGAGCTTGAAGAATGAGGGGAGATTCGGGTGTACATACGACAGCGATGATCCAACAGATCCACGACAACCGTCTGTTCAGCGTCCAAATTCGGTAACAGAAGTATCCTTGAACGGTGAACGAAATAACTGCGGTCATGATGGGGGAGTCTACGGGGGAGAAATGGGAATGCGCGAGGCGCGCTGTATCGCCAAATCCATCAACAAACCAATAGTAGATATCGGCCCCAGTCAACGCAGTTTGAACGGTCTCCAGCACGAAGACGAAATAAGCTGCCAGTGCCAGTGCTCAGAGTCCGCCTTGACGCCAGAGCTTCCGAGTAACATCTAACACCAACCTAGAAACTTTACGGATCGTCCGTCTATTGGAAAATTGTAGCTGTATACATCTGAACGTGTGTGAGTGGAATAAGCTGAGCTTTCGAGGGACAAGCGTCGTCGTACAAATCTGGACGCAGAGAACGCCGTAGAGCGCCCAGTTGAACAGAGGGCCTAATAGCTGCGGAAATTGTTGAGGATATCAGTTGCGTGGGCAGTGGAAATGAGGCCAAACCCACAAGAGGGGCAGCTCTGTGAAAAGATCAGCTGATAACGAGGGAAACCGCTACTGCGGTATCACCGAACTTACACTCTGACGACGTGCGGGGAAGCGATTCGTGACTCAGAGTATTCAGCCATTAATGCGAGGACATGGACGGGGGTTTAGCCGCGTTACACGTAGAGGTGGAGTCAGGGAGGTTGTGGACAAGGAGGGTCTTATAATCCGAAAAGTCGGGCTGTGAGCGCGAACGACTCGGATATCAAGACGTAGGCGTGGCCGAGAAGTCATAATGACAGAAAGCTCTGTCACTGGCGCAGATATTGCTTCCGTGCCAATCACCTTCATCTGTGGCGATAAGACAGGCATGAACTAAAAGGAGGCAGCTTCCTCCCAGGATCGAAGTCTGCAATTGGCGTTGGTCCCGGCGTACCTTGCGCCATAAAGAAAACCGCCATCCTCGTGACAGCATTGCGTTCATTGGGTTTGAGACACGCCCCGCAAGTTCGATGAATAGAGCGCCGAGAGAAGTGAATGATCCACAGAACGTGGGTACAAGATACAAGGCTCCATGTGGGACAGCACCATAAGCGGGAATAACGCCCTCTTTCTAGCTCGGTCATACCTGTGTAGTTTGTTTGTGTGTACTCGCAACTATGGCTAGGCCCTTCGTTAACGGTGGTACTATGGACAGTGCATGAACCGAATGGGAGTTTGAGAGGTTCGGGCCGCCGCCACCGGCACGCGCCACCAGGCTCAGTTTCCCATGGAATGGCGGTACTTATCATGCAACGATCATACATCGATCATGAGCCAGCCAGACAACCTACAATATACCATGACGATCCCTAGAGTATGCCAGTAAAGTGTTGGTTCTTATTACGCCCGTCTTGAATCTACAGCCCAGTATAGCCGTGGCGCTTGATATCGATTCTGGCATCCAGTTCATGACACAGCTTGAACACACCGTGACTTGATCATCTCCGCCCTTCTCATCGTGATCGCCATCAATGTTCAAGCCATTACCATCCCTTTGAACTTCAATCCACCTTCCATCTCAATCTCGTACTTTTGGATTGACTGATTTCGCTATCATCCCTGGTAGTTATAGGTGCGTTGGCTTCATGAGAAAATTCAGGTGAACTGACTCCTGCTGGTGTAGACAGTTTAGCTGCCTGCTACTAATGAGGGAAGTACGACAGTGATGGAGTCCATAGTCGCAACAACAAGTGGGGAAACGAGCGACTGGGTAGGGGCGAGTGGATGGAGGGGAGGAGCAAAAAAAAAAAGGGGGGGGGGACATGAGATGCGAGTAGTGAATAAATACGAGTGGGAGAAGTTGGTGGGGTGCGACGTTGGTAATATCTAAACGTACATGCAAGCTAGTCCGAGTCCGAGAACGCCAGGACAGTAAGAGAGTACCATTTTCAGGCGCGGCAATGCTGAGCTAGCCGGTTTGACTCCGAGCGGACGTTGCAGTGGCAACGAGAATGACGTTATGGGGCTCGTCCGGCGAAACTTGAGAGGTAGCTCGGGTGAGGGTGCTAAGTTCACTTGCAGAAGCGGCGAAGAGCTGTGTTATTTGACGTGCTAATTTCGGGCGATGCAGGGTAGACTAAGTGGTGTCGATATGTCCAAGCAGTCGAGGAATCCGCTGCAAAGTAGCGTCTACTGATGGTCCTTCGAGTGGAGGGGATGTGGGATAGAATGGACAGCAAGGGATGAAGGGGTGTGTTTTGAGAGGCTCGGGGAGGACATGTCGACAAGCCCACAAGGTAACAAAGGCTGGCTGAGGGACACGGACGTCGGACCGTGGCAGAGACAGAGACCCAGAACCAGGAGGTAAGGGAGTGAGCACGGATGTGACACACGGCACGTTGGGGTCGACAGCAAGAGCTTTGAGCGAAGGAAGGGCCAGCACTTGGTTATCGTGGACTGGGACGGAATGCGCGGCTGTGGATGTTAGCTGGCCTGGGGAGTTCGAAGGCGCAGGTGGTACACCAATGCTACACGCGTGTGCGAATGCGATGCATATTCCTGCAAACGATTGGCACACTCTACTTTCGGCTTGAACTACTGTAAATCTATAGAGATGAGGATTTACACTAGCTACGTGCGGTGCCTAGCTTAAACACCCTTCCAGCGGATTACTCAAGTAATTATGCTGCTCTATCTGTCTGACATCATTCGTCTTTGCTTTGTCATCACTTCCTTCTGGTGATGTTGACGGGTTTACAGTACGGCTCGCCGCCTCGTCCGTCTCATATGCTCCTTGGGTTTGATGCATGACGCCCAATACCTATTCAAGCGTGATTCCCCTAATTTGCTCATTCGTTTCCCGCCTCATGTTACAAGTTCGCCGCACCTTGTTCCTGCATTCCCTCTCTCTCATCGCCACCCATTCACTTCTTTACCTTACCCTTCCCTCCTTCGCTACTTGCCATCACAGGTTCTGGCCCAATAGGCACCTTGTATAAGCCTTTCCCCCCTTCTGCTCCCTGCATGGGGAAAGGACGTATGACGATACAGTAACAGTGCGCCCAGGGGTAGAATAGACGCAGGACACATGGCACGCTCCGATATCGTGCCACATACTGTAAGGAACGAATGGCACTCATTACAGTAATGGATAAATGAACAACTTCCTGTAACGGTTTCGTGCGCACCAAATTCTTACAAAATTCATCGATGGCGTGTTGGAATGCTAGGATCCAAACAGATAGAACGAACAGGAACAAGGATGTTTACACTTGCTACGTACGTCAGTCGCCCATGTTCCTTCTTCACCCGGTGTTACGGGTGACGTGCAAAGTGTGGATTATCGGTCGCACGGTATGCCACCTTCAACACTGTCTTCCTGATGCGAGACATCACATCGGCCCCACCAGCGGCCATTTGCCAACGTGCCAATGGGAGAGCCGTCTGCGTGGGTTCCAGATGTCGGCTCCCTCCGTCCGGGAAATGCGGACCGGAGAGTACAATGAAAACGATATTCCCGTAGACTCGGATGTGAGCCTCCGTTCAATCAGGTTGGGCTGGACCTCTGCCCACAACTAACTTGAAGGAGCAGCATGACGTGAATCTGTCATCGTTTAGAGCTCAACCCCCGGGTTACCCCCCTCCCTTTAATCGAACATAGTTCTTCGGGATACAACGCCAAGACGTGCATCGATGACAGTTCATTAAATTAGGGGCGAGCTGCAAGGTTGGAGGCGATGAGATTACACTAACTTAGAGGCCTCCAGCAGCAAGGAATTCGCACGCGCATCATTTTGTTCAAGTATACTTGTGTCGGGATTGCTCAACAGTTGAGAGACTATCGTACTAGGGCCTGATATATGCACGACGTGACCCAAGTGCACCCGTCTTGCAACGTTCGTATCTTGTTTCCCCCACCCGCGGGGCCTAATAGTAGGCTACAGTAGTACGGACAGTGCGTTCCCCGGCGCTCTTCTCACGACACTATTTACCCCGTCTCTAGCTAAGGCAAGTGTCGAGGGTGTCAGAACTAGGAAAAGCGAGACAAGGATGGGGTTGAGGCAAACAAGACGGTGAGGGCAATTGACGGATAGTCGGTTATGGAACAAAACTTTCCACAATGCCGTCACACAACAGCGTTTCAAGGGTCTTCCATGCGAAGGCGCACTTAGTAACTCACTACCGCCACAGTTCTACGTCTGGCGTCATCATATTCGCTGTCTACGTTGACGCCCTGTCCACATCGACGCCATCATCTCTGCCGCATCGTCTCCAAACGAAAGTTCGCGATGGGTATTCCTATTACCTGCGATCGCTCTCTCTGTCAGACGGCCAAAATAAAGCAGTATAACCAGTGCGTTACGCATTCGGTAGACACACCAATGGTTGATGTGCCCCAATTGCGAAGACGGACAAAATTTTATCTCCCGACACTGCCCGAAGTATCAGAATAGGCAGGCACCACTCCTTATCGCTCACTTGTTGGCAGCTCAATATACCCCGCTATCGCCACTGGACCCAACATTACTTACGCCGTAAGACGCCTGGCCTCGTTCTCAGACTGCTACAGACCCGACCACTGGACAGCTGCTATCCGCGTGCCCTTGTGATATCGTATTGTTTGGGAAACTGCCGTAAATCTATTGATATTCCGATAGAATGGCAAGATCAATCGGCACGGTCTCACTCTCACACCGCGGTGATCTACGGGCATGCACCGCTCTTTTTCTCCCACCTTCAACATTCATCATCGCTGCGCTCGCTCTTGACTCGTCTAAGACGTTCTTTGGCGTCAGGATCTGTGGTTGCTAGTTGAAACCCGTTCTTCCGCTAATGGATATAAAGACTTGGCCTTCTGCTCTGTACGGGACTGGCTCATTTTCCTTTCTTCGTTTACTCTTCGTGAGGTCTTAAGGAAAACAGTTTCTCTCGCCTCGCGCTCTCGATCCTCCCCATTCTTCTGTCTCAACTTCGCATACAACTTCTCCCTCGCGTGATATCTTTATTCTCGTAGCTACGCAACTACAACACCACCGTCTGGACATCTTGCTTCCTATTCTCCTTCCCTCAGAGCTCTAGCTTCTAATCCATCTCACTTCGTCCCAAAGTCCCGATTCATGTTCACCGCCTTCGGTAAGCTCTTTGCTTCTCTCCTCGTACCTGTCGGCCCTATAAAACTACGTGCCCAACAGCAAGGAGCTCGACATTGGCCGCTCTCCAGCGAGCCAGTCCATGTTGGACGCTTAGAAATTGAAGAATCCGGGGCCATCCATCGTTTCGGATCTCCTGAAAACAGTGAAACTCACGTTCATATTATGGTTGTGAACGACTTCCTTCTGGAAACAAATATTTCTGTGGGTCTATACCTCCGAGTCTACGCTTATACAGTAACTGACTCGTGTGACTAGTCGCGGTGATCTGGGCTGTATGTTGCGTTGCCTGCTAGGTTAACTGCATGCGCTGAACCATGTCTTTGCACTGGACAGTCAGTGAGGCGTATATGATGGGTGATATAGAACTTAAATCAGGACAACCTAGAAGGCTTTATGAGTGTATGCGTTTCCTCATTGATGATTCTTCGGAGAGTTGACGTCGCTCTCCAGCTCTGGCTCGAGAACGAGTCTGGAATGGCCTCTCTCAACTCGGTCTTCAAGCGGATCAGTTCTGCAGCATCCGGCGTATACATCGCATCTCTTCGGGCAGACCCTCACTCAATCCAGGCTCAATTGCATCACCGGCTACGATCAATCTAACGAATTGTTTAAGGCGTGCTTTTCTCGAGCTGCCTCTGATTTCCATACTAGGTGTTGACGATTTCGCTCTTTTGGGCAGGCTTTCTTAAGCAAGGAAATGATGTATTCATCTGCTCTGTTCAGCGAAGAAGAGGGAGGTGTCCATGGTGACTTGCTACCTCAGTTGAGGAGGCATACTGCAGATCTCGAGAAGGCACAATTACGGAAGATTCATCACGTTCTTCGCCAGGCACGTGTCCAGCCCGGGCAGCGTATTCTGGAATTTGGATCAGGCTGGGGAGCAGTTGCCATCGAGGTTTGCTGGGATCATCGTTCTCGGGGCTGCATGACCAACTCACACTTTCCTCATGGACCAGGCGGCTCGGACTTATAAGTGTGAAGTGGACACGCTCACGTTATCAATTGAACAGAAAACGTTAGCGGAGGAACGGATACGCGATGCCGGGTTGGAAGATCTTGTTCGAGTTCATCTCATGGACTATCGTGAAATTCCTGCTTCGTTTGAAAAGAAATTCGATGCTTTTATAAGCGTTGAAATGATAGAGGTAAGTTTTTATTATTTTTATTTAAAAGTGGATAGTTGATACCACCACCCTACAGCATGTTGGGCCAAAGGTGGAATGAATCTCTTGCGCGGGGATCGAAACTGAGATGTCTTCTTTCCAAAGTATTTCACGACATATTTCAAGATCGTGGATAAGGCTCTTAAGTCAAGAGATGCGACCGCTGTTGTGACTTGTTCATCACTGCCGGAGTGGAGGTATTCCGTGTACCAGTACGTGATACATGATGTTCCACGTTTTTTCTGATCGGAGACGTACTTTCTTTCGATTTTTGTAGGCCGGAAGATTTCTCGCGAAAATATATTTGGCCGAACAGTCACCTTCCAACTCCAGCTGTTATTATCAATTCTGTAAATACGGCGTCGCAGGGCCGCTTCATTCTGGAGGGTGTAGAGAACCATGGCTTCCGTAAGTATTCAATTCTTGATACATAGATCCAAAATCCTAAATGTTGAGGCAGACTACGGGAGGACGATCAGAGAATGGGGCAGGCGCTTTGCAACAAATGTCACCCCCGAAGTCGTCGTCAAAGACTTTCCATCTATGACAAGGGATCCCGTGACATTTGAGGCTTTCCGCAGGAAATGGCGCTATCTCTTCGCGTACGCGGCTGCCGGTTTGGCTCATGGGTACCTCACTTCGCACATGTTTACATTCGTTCGTACCGTATGTCACCCGCCCTCTCTTACCCCGGATGCAACTCACTTTTGATGCAGGACGGGACTTCAATGGCTAAAGCATTATCTGCTGGGAGACGTGAGGAAGATGACCAGAAATAGTCTGTCAAATGTTTTTGGTGCGTCATGAGTTTTCTCCTATGTTTCTGGGTGACCTTTGCTTCGACCTTTCGCTTTTAGATCAACTGCCTATCCATTTGGGCCACCCCACTCACGAAATAAAGTTGTGACTCTTCAAGTGTTGAGGCGCGTTTCGTGCTGTGACGAGAGGGTGTCGTTTTTGGCGGTTTTGTGTGTACTTGGCGTCCGGTTCGCTTTCCCCAGTTCGCTCTCTGCCGCATCCGCGCCCGCCTTTGTCATCGTCCTCCTCTTCATATCTTGAGCGGCCCTTTGGGACCTGCAACCCGTGGGGTTTTGTATTTTGTGTTATATCTACTAGGCTTCTTCCTGTTTCGTCCGCTTTTCTGTTTATTCTGGGGTAAATCTTCCCGTTGCCTGTATGTTGTTGCATAGTGCGCCGATAGCTTTGCTAGTATTTGCGAGTAGTTCTGAGAATTTGAGCTCTTTTCATTTGCGCCGCGCGCAGTTAGTGACCATTTTCCTGTGTGTATGTGGGGCATTCGAGTAAGAAGGTTGCAGATTTTCTGGAGGATGCCCACATGCCAGGCAGCTTGCGCTGTCGACCCTCCTAAAAAATTACTCGTCTGATGGTATGTGCCCGGCCCGGATGCAAAGTTGAATGATTTTGCTCACGCCGTCAGATCTAGAGAAACTGGGTTCACTACAATAATCAGTGTCAGGAAGTTGCGGGATGGGAACGACGAATCTATGTGTGTGAGGACGACGACTGCGGCAACAAAACCAATAAACCCCTATACACCCGTCGCACAACGTCAACTGCACTCCAAGTCGCTGTGGATCATTCCTTCACCGGTACCTATGCCCTCCGATTCTGGCACAACGACCCCATCGAAGGGACTCAATGTCATCGCGGCGGCCCCCTCTGCTCCACCAAACACCTCATACTCATATACCAGTAAATTGTATATTACGGACTGGGCCACGTTCTTGCAGGATAGCCGAGCTGCGTCCAAACCCTAATCCGGTCCGATGGCCGAAGTGCCACCTGGAAGGGACTCTGGGTGTAGAATAGAATGGATAGTAAGCGACGAAGGGGGGTGTCTTGAGTGGCTCGGGGAGGACATGTCGACAAGCTCGCGAAGCAACAAGGCCTGGCCGAGGACAAGACCGAGGGACACAGACCGTGGCAGAGACAGAGCAGGTGCAGACTAAGACTCAGGAGGTAAAGGCGTGCATAGGTGTGACAAGTGGCGCGTTGGGGTCGATAGCAAGAGCTCAGATCTCAGATCTCAGGGTGCACTGGCAGGTGTCAAAAGTGATGGCATGGTCAGCGTGGACTGGGGAATGGAATTCGTGGTTGTGGGCGTGAGCTGACCTAGGTCATTGGTCGCTGAGGCCAGTTGAGGCCTTCGAGCCCTTGATGCTCGGCGATGAACCTATTCCGTGTATACCATCTGCCAGTGTCCAGCGTGATTCCCCCTCATTTGCTCGTTCCTTGTGTTGATGCCATTTTCGCCGCATCTTGTTCCTACATCCCTCCTTCACTACTTATTGCAAAAATAGATTCCCCTGTAGTACAGGAGAGGAACGCACACCCCTATGTTGTCTCTCTGATCAGTCCGTGCATACTCGGGCTTCTTGCTACTATTACCAGTGTCGGTCAATGCCGACTGGTGCTGACCGCCTCTCCACAACTTACCATCACCATACCGTGCTACGCTACTCACAGGTTCTGGCCGAGGCTCCTTATATATGAGCCCCCCCTTCTGCTCCCTGCATGGGAGGGTCCCCTCACAAATGGCTTTGTCCATCCTCGTTTCATTGCCCTTATCACCAGAAGCTGAGGTCACCGCAAGGTCCACTGCGCATGTCATCCATGAATCTGAGAGTATGCGACGCCGACTTGGGTTGGAATCATCACTCGGGACCGTTGGGATCGGTTTTTCGTTCGCGTAGACCGAGGTAGTCATGGTGTGGTGCCCAACTACAATGCACGACTTAAATCTTGAAAATAAATCCGTTTTTTTAATTGTTACAGTTTATTTTTAAAATTAATATGGTTTATTTTTGTGGGAAAATATCTGGTCGGCATGGTCACCGAGATGCAATCATGAGTGGACGACTGCTATGAAAGCTGCTGTAATGATCTTACTGTAACAAAACTTGCACCCCTTCCTGTTGAATAGGCAGCATTTGGTCACCACAATCCCCCCTTCGGTTCGGCGTGATTATCTAGGAGTCGCTTCCAATCAAGGTCACTCACTGGCCTGGCCCAGCCGCAAACTGTTACGGTAGAAATTACGTCCTAGCTTCGTCTTCTCGTCTTCGTCATTGTCTTGTCCGTGCTTGCCTTAGTAATCGGCAGTCCCGCTCTATCGTCTCATCTCGCCGCACACCTCCGTCCTTGCTCTAAGTAGTCCATTCATTGCCTATCCCTCCACCTATTTTGCGCTCAGTCCTGCGCCGTTGCTCCCATTCCAGTGCCCACACCCCTGCCACTCTGATTCCGTTCGGGCCTCGGGACCGGATATAGCTGCGTTGCTCCGCCTCTTTGCGTACCTGTCCGAGGTGCCCGAGTTTTAGCTGACTGATAGGCCTCGAAAGGAAGGGAAGATCAGCAATCATCAGCGCTTCAGCCACGGTGGCGCGTGTGAATAAACTCTACCTTTCTTCTGGAATACACTCCACCCCAGATCCTTGTCCATACAGAGCGAGAGTACAATACTGTTAAGGGCCAGGTCAGCCTAAGAGGAATTGTATTCACGTACCAATCTTTATTTCCGCTAACCTTTTGTGCTCAGCCAGTTTCGACCGGATCACCACGTCGTCGAGAGTAGCCATTAATCAAAGGCCTGTGACATTCATACTGTATACAGTCCGAAAGTGCCTCATTGATATGTAACTGGAGCATTGAACCAGTGACAGCGACTTGTTCCCAGCGGCTTTTAAATTTCAATATCAATGGCCGTTATGACCGGGTCCCAACTTGAAGCAAGGTTTGGGATAACTGACTCTCAGCGATCCGTAGTATTGCCGCGAGTTGATGCGGTCCGATTCGAGTTGACGACTCGACGCCAAGTCCAACTCGAGAGTCCACACCGTGTGACTCTCAAGTTCAGCTGGACTTTTGGCAGACGTGAATCAACAGGAAGTCTCCAATTCCGTATGTTTCCATGCCCCTTTTCCAGAAAACGACGACCTTATACTATCAGGCTCATCCTTGCTGTGCCAAAATTTCGGAAGCTCGTACGTTTTCCCTAGCAAAACAAGCTGGTACAGACTACGCAAGGTCGATAGGCGAAGGTATGTGTTGGTCTTACTCGGTAGAGGAGCGGAGCAAAGGGAGAATAGGTCAAGAACCCGACGGAGGAGTTGACAAGGCATTTTTGGCGACAACTGCAAGTTGCACTGGTGTGAACTCTAGAGTTTGAGTTGGTACAAGTTGTCCAAGCTCGAGTTGTCACCGGTTGGACTCTAACTCACGGCAACATTAGCGATCCGGAGACGTTTGCGATGATGCTTCGCTTTAAAGTTTGTTGATAGAATCGCTCCGTTCTCAACTCTGTAAATAGTATATGTACGAATAAATTTGCCATTCCCGCTGGACTACATAGTAAAACAATTTTTTTTTCTTTCATATCTGTACCCCAGGGGACAGAATCCTATCTAGCACTCCACCAACCGTTCCTCTACAAAATAAAATTACGGAACACCCCGTGCATACAGTACAATCATATGAGGGCGTGCCTTACGGTAAGATTCTCATCTAGCGGCACATAATTAATTAATTCTAGCTAGTTCGCTCATGATAAGAGAACAAGCCCCGGGCCTAAAAGGCCTAAACTGTCTCACTCTCACTCACGCCACGGTGATCTACGGGCATGCATCGCTTTCAGGACAATCTTCTTCTCCTCGCCGATACCATTCGTCATCACTGCGCTTACTCTTGGCTTATCTGGGGTGTTCTCGGTCCTCTCGTACCTCCTTCGCGGCTACCCGGCATGCCACCTGTTCCCAAGCACGTAATGCAGGTTCTTTCGCTGATGGGTACTATAAAGACTTGGTTCTCTGCTCTGTACAGGGCCAACTCATTTGCATTTCTAAAGACAACAGTTTCTCTCACCTTGTGCTCTCGATTTAGCCCATTCTTCTGTCTTAATCTCACCTACAACTTCTCCCTCGTGTGATCTTTTTATTCTCGTAGCTACGCAACTACAACATCACCGTCTGGACATCTTGCTTCCTATCTTTCCCTCAGAGCTCTAGCTTCTAATCCCTCTCACTTCGCCCAAAAGTCTCGATCCATGTTCACCGCTTTCGGTAAGTCCGTTGCTTCTCTCCTCGTACCTGTTAGTCCTATAAAAATACGCGCTCAACAGCAAGGAGCTCGACATTGGCCGCTCTCCAGCGAGCCATCCAGGTTGGACGTTTAGAAATTGAAGAATCTGGGGCCATCCATCGTTTCGGATCTCCTGAAAACAGTGAAACTCACGTTCATATTATGGTTGTGAACGATTCCTTCTGGAAACAAATATTTCTGTGGGTCTAGACCTCCGAGTCTACGCTTATACGGTAACTGACTCGTGTGACTAGTCGCGGTGATCTGGGCTGTAAGTTGCGTTGCCTGCTAGGTTAACTGCATGCGCTGAACCATGTCTTTGCACTGGCAGTTAGTGAAGCGTATATGATGGGTGATATAGAACTTAAATCAGGACAACCTAGAAGGCTTTATGAGTGTATGCGTTTCCTCATTGATGATTCTTCGGAGAGTTGACGTCGCTTTCCAGCTCTGGCTCGAGAACGAGTCTGGAATGGCCTCTCTCAACTCGGTCTTCAAGCGGATCAGTTCTGCAGTGTCCGGCGTGTACATTACTCTCTTCGGGCAGACCCTCACTCAATCCAGGCTCAATTGCATCACCGGCTACGATCAATCTAACGAATTGTTTAAGGCGTGTTTTCTCGAGCTACCTCTGATTTCCATACTAGGTGTTGACGATTTCCCTCTTTTGGGCAGGCTTTCCTAAGCAAGGAAATGATGTATTCATCTGCTCTGTTCAGCGAAGAAGAGGGTGGTGTTCATGGTGACTTGCTACCTCAGTTGAGGAGGCATACTGCAGATCTCGAGAAGGCGCAATTACGGAAGATTCATCACGTTCTTCGCCAGGCACGTGTCCAGCCCGGGCAGCGTATTCTGGAATTTGGATCAGGCTGGGGAGCAGTTGCCATCGAGGTTTGCTGGCATTAACGTTCTCGGGGCTGCACGGCCAACTCATACGTTCCTCGTGGACCAGGCGGCTCGGACTTATAAGTGTGAAGTGGACACGCTCACGCTATCAATTGAACAGAAAACGTTAGCGGAGGAACGAATACGCGAAGGCGGGTTGGAAGATCTTGTTCGAGTTCATCTCATGGACTATCGTGAAATTCCTGCTTCGTTTGAAAAGAAATTCGATGCTTTTATAAGCGTTGAAATGATAGAGGTGAGTTTTCATTATTTCTATTTAAAAGTGGATAGTTGATACCGTCACCCTACAGCATGTTGGGCCAAAGGTGGAATGAATCTCTTGCGCGGGGACTGAAACTGAGATGTATTATTTTTGAAGTACTACACGACATATTTCAAGATCGTGGATAAGGTCCTTAAATCAAGAGATGCAATCGCTGTTGTGACTTGCTCGACATTGCCGGAGTGGAGGTATTCCGTGTACCAGTACGTGATGTTCCACGTTTTTTCTGATCGGAAATCATACTTCCGTTCGATTTTTTGTAGGCCTGAAGATTTCTCGCGAAAATACATTTGGCCAAACACCTACCTCCCGACTCCAGCTATTATTATCAATGCTGTAAATACGGGGTCGCAGGGCCGCTTCATTCTTGAGGGTGTGGAGAGCCATGGCTTCCGTAAGTATTCAATTCTTGATACATAATCCAAAATCTTAGACATTGAAGCAGACTACGGGAGGACGATCAGAGAATGGGGCAGGCGCTTTGCAACAAATGTCACCCCCGAGGTCGTCGTCAAAGACTTTCCATCTATGACAAAGGATCCCGCGACATTTGAGGCTTTCCGCAGGAAATGGCGCTATCTCTTCGCGTACGCGGCTGCCGGTTTGGCTCATGGGTACCTCACTTCGCACATGTTTACATTCATTCGCACCGTATGTCGCCCCTCTTGCTACCCTGATGCAACTCACTTTTGACACAGGACGGGACTTCAATCGCTAAAGCATTATCTGTTGGAAGACGTGAAGAGGGTGATCAGAAATAGGCTGGCATTATCTATCGTACTGGTCTCTAGCCGACCACACCAATGCTTTAAGTGGAACCCTCATCTTCAAATCAATACGCGTTAGCCGTAGGCTTGATTGCAGAACTAACATATGGCTCGAAAGATACCTGTCTGAGGCGGCTGGGTCGGGGTCTGCGATCGTGGCGACCTGAGGTACAACAGGAATGCAATGGATGATCTCCCAATCTCATGTATGATACGAGTTACGAACAACGCTGAGTCGTAGACACGAGTATGCCGAGCGAAGTCAGAGCGAGTTAACGCTTTACACACTGCCTCCTTGGTGGTGGCAAGCAAACTTTGTAAAGGGAACCACACAGGTGAGGGAGATATTGCTTGTTGGGCGTATCATCGATCTGCTGAAGACAGTAACTCTGATCAAGGGGAGCCCAGATGGATCTTAGAACCGAAAAGCATTGGCATCTGGCGAGAGATGTCTGAAGTAGGATCGATTCTTAACCCTGTACGTCGGGTGAGCGGAGTGTGACCGCAAATACTGTAGTATTTCTCACATAGTGTCCTAAAACTAGAAATCAATCTGCGACAAGATGGGGTGGGAGACATACAAGGAACTCAGGATAGCCAGAACGGAGAGAAGTGGATCGCAGAAGCACGCAGAACACAATGAACAAGGGAAATACCGCACATGAGCACCTTCCTCTGATACTCTGATATCGGTATCTTGGCCTTGGGAAGCGCCCCGAGGCGCCAACTGTGCCATTGGCGTGCCTATGGCCCGCAGGGGCCATTCCGTGACTTTGTGAGGATAAGCCCGAGCTATGTCGTCATTTGCACGGTAGATACATAATTCCGAGGGGAGCTAGGATACAGTGGGTGACTTGTCTGGTAATGGTAGTGACGCGCCGCCTGTGAGTGTACTATAGTAAAGTCGGCTAGCAACTTCGCCAACCACCCAATTGAGTCCCTCGAGCAGGTTGTGTCCAGTCACCGCACTGCACGAAACGATGCTCCACTGATGGGACTTGATCCCCGGGAGATCCAACACCTTGAGGAAATCTGCGTCAGTTAAGAACGCGTCAAGCAAGATGGCCAGACTAGCCTGCTCTATTTCTTTGTCTGTCATGGAACCTTGTATATCCTGTTTGTTGGCAAAGACGAGTAATGATGCACCAGCTAGCCGCTAAAGGACGGCGTCGTGTCATGCGAGATGGATGTCAGTTCAATATATATGCGTACGTCTTCAAGAAGTAAGCTGTGCAGCTCTGCCCTTGCAGTCACTCATACGCAATCTATCCCCTGAATCGACGACCCATACGAGTGCATCTGTTTGTTCAAAGTAATTCCGCCAGTAGGGGCGAAGCGTCCGTTGACCACCCACATCCCCTAGGCGTCTTTCAGGAAGCGGAAAAACGACTCATGTTGGCGACGAACATATGTTCAGCGTATAGCTTTGGAAGGTCAGTCATCGTACCAGAGTCATACTTGAGTCGCGGATGGCATACTCACTGACCATGCACAAATGTTTTGATATTGAAACCCAGCGTTGGACTAACGCCTGTGATATCTTCGCCGTTCAGCTTCTTCAAAATGGTAGTCTTTCCAGCGTTGTCAAGACCACTTAGGTGAGTTTGCACCACGCAGATGTCTATGAGCCAAGCCGACAGTAACTCACAGAAACAGAACCCTCATCTCCTTCTCTCTCCGCCGGTTCTTCCGGATTATGGTGAGCAGGCCCATCAGCAAGAAAACTGAGGTGGTAGTTGTCACGGTATCGTGGTCCCGTTATGGCTTACATCATCATCCACACTTATGGAGGGTGTGGGAACAAAATTCCGACTGTGGGAAATTTGCAGTTTCACACTTCATCGCAAGACCAATTCTTATCATTAGATGCCGGCAAAGAAAAAGGCTAAGAAGGCACAGGCCACCGAGGCCGTAGAAGCGGAGACAGAGGCGGTACAACCACCCACTCAAACCCCAGCCGAACTCCCAGCAGAACCCCCAGCAGAACCCCCTACTGCCGCTCCGGTCAAGGACGAAGATGAGGGCGCCGATGGTGAGACCGGTGCTGGTGAGGGGGATGCAAAAAAGAAGAAGAAGAAGAAGAAAGCGAAGAAGGATGATGAGCCCCCTCCTCCACCTGCAAAGAAGAAAGGCGGAGCTGGTATCAGCGCATTGAAGGCAATGATGGAAGAGAAGAAACGGCTCGAGGAGGAGGCGAGAAGGAAAGAGGAGGAAGAACGCAAACGTATCGAGGAGGAGGAGCGCAAGGCCGAGGAGGAGGAGCGACGGAAGGAGGAAGAAAAGCAACGGAAAAAGGAGAGGGAGAAGGTGCGCCATTGCCGAATACATCGAACATGGTAACCTCATCACCCATATCAGGCCAAGCGTGAGTTAGCGAAGAAGGAGGGGCGTCTCCTCACCAAGAAACAAAAGGAGGATCAGCGCGCCGCGGAGATTCGCAGGCAAGCGTTACTTGCATCGGGTGTGCAGATCGAAGGTTTGCAACAAGCTGGGGCCCCTCCAAAGCGTCCCGTCTACGGTAATCGTAAAAGGGGTGGGCCCGCAAAGGGCGCCTCGCCTGCACCTGATTCAGTGCCCCAGACGCCTGAACCATCGAGACCCAATGAACTTGCATCCGAACCTACACCCGAACTTGAATCTGGGCAATCCCCTCCAGGAAGTGCTACGGATGACGTTCAGGACGATTGGGAAGCCTCGAGTGAGGAGGAGACACCTCTACCCGCAGAAATGAAGGAGTCATGGGACGACTCCAGCGACGAGGAGGAAGCGGAAGCGGCCCCAGTGACTGTCACAACTCCCGCACAGAAACCCACACCTGCTCCACAGGCAGTGAAAAAGCCTGTTCCTACAAAAGGTGTGCCTGCCGCGGTGTAGTCATCACACATTGTCTGATTTCGCCCCCAGCCAATGGTTCAACTACGAAACCCCAGCCCAAGAAGGCAGAACCCACCAACGAAAAGTCGGAATCAGAGGACGATTCTGACGAGGATTCGTCGGAGAGCGACTCTGAAGAGGCTCAGACCATTGCACAGAAGATGGCTGCTCAGCGCAAAGCGGAAGCTGCTGCCCGGCGCCAGAAGGCACGCGAAGATGCTCTTGCAGCGGGAAGCAAGGACGACCTTCGTAGCCCTATTTGCTGCATCCTGGGACATGTGGACACTGGAAAGACTAAGCTTCTGGACAAGGTACGTGATATATATACTTTGATCTGCCGCTGTGGTGACAGTGGCTTCTCTTAGATTCGGCAAACAAACGTACAAGAAGGCGAAGCTGGTGGTATCACTCAACAAATAGGTGCAACCTACTTCCCTGTGGAGGCTATCAAGATGAAGACGGCGGTCCTTAATAAAGTATTTTAATGCTACCGTTTTCCATCTCATTCTCTAACTGACGCTTTAGGACGATCAACAAGATTTCAAAATCCCAGGTCTCCTTATAATTGACACTCCGGGACATGAGTCCTTCACAAATCTGCGGTCGCGTGGCAGCTCGTTATGTAACATCGCCATCCTTGTTGTAGACATTATGGTACGCTTCAAAAGTATTCTACTTCGTCCCATCGTTTACGCGTCATATAGCACGGCTTAGAACCGCAGACACTGGAATCGTTACGACTACTCCGCGATAGAAAGACACCGTTCATCGTTGCCCTCAATAAGGTTGGTCTTCCTCTATCTAATCACTCCCACTGACTCTGACTGTGTTCAGATCGACCGTATCTATGGATGGGACGCGACCCCCGACGGAGCCTTCCGAGAATCTTTGGCCAAGCAGAAACGCACTGTGCAACGCGAATTTGAAGATAGAGTACAGAAAACAATCCTGGCATTTGCCGAGCAAGGCCTCAATTCAGTGCTCTACTATGAGAACAAGAATTTTGCACGGAATGTCTCGCTGGTGCCGACATCTGCTATTACTGGCGAGGGTGTACCCGACATGATCATGTTACTCGTGAACCTCACGCAGCAGCGCATGAGCGACCGCTTAATGTACCTGTCGGAGCTCGAGTGTACTGTGCTCGAGGTTAAGGTCATTGAGGGTCTCGGAACCACGATCGATGTAGTTCTTTCTAACGGTATCTTGCGCGAAGGCGACAAAATTGTGGTATGCGGACTGAACGGCCCGATAGTAACACAAGTGCGAGCTCTTCTAACCCCCCAGCCGCTCCGTGAGCTGCGAATCAAGGTCCGTATATGCTCTACGTGAATCCTCCATTGCACTTATGCTCGCCGTAGTCCTCGTACGTACATCACAAGGAAGTCAAGGCAGCGCTCGGCGTCAAGATCGTCGCGCCTGAGCTCGAGAAAGCGATCGCGGGCTCGCGCCTTCTCGTGATTGGACCAGACGATGACGAGGATGTGATACGTGAAGAGGTCATGTCCGAATTGACGTCGCTATTTGATTCGGTTGACAAGTCGGGTCGCGGTGTGTGTGTGCAAGCGAGCACGCTTGGGTCCCTCGAAGCTCTACTCGACTTCCTGAGGGTCAGCAAGATTCCGGTCTCAGGCATCAACATCGGTCCAGTTCACAAGAAGGACGTCATGCGGGCGTCCACGATGCTGGAAAAGGCCCGCGAGCTTGCTTGCATTCTCTGCTTCGATGTTCCTATCGACAAGGACGCGGACCGCCTCGCGGAGGAGATGGGAATCCGACTGTTCAAAGGTGGGCTAGACGATTCGGCTTCCACGCTATGCCTTCTAAATTCACGTTCCGGTAGCGGACATCATTTATCACTTGTTCGATGCATTCACGGAATACAACGCGGAAATCGTCGAGGCGAGACGCCGCGACGCCGCGCCAATGGCTGTTTGGCCTTGCAGGTTGAAGACCATTGCATGCTTCTGTAAACGGGATCCCATCATTCTTGGCGTTGACATCCTCGATGGCACTCTACGCTTAGGTACGCCGCTGTGCGTCGTAAAGAATGACCCCGCGACAGGCGCAAAGGAAATAATAGAGCTAGGCAAGATGTACGCCTTTATTGCCCCCGTTCCCTGGTTCGTGGGACTTACCATAGCTCCGCAGCACTTCTTTGGAAATCAATCACAAGTCTATGGAGGTATGTGTAAAGAACACTTGGCTCAGAGGGTCGTCCTGACGGATCGTCATCTAGCTCGTTAAGAAGTCACAAGCCGGTGGTGGGGTTGCTGTCAAGATTGAACACGCGGTCTACCAGTCAGCGAAGCTGTTTGGCCGACACTTTGACGATAAGGACGAAGTCTACAGCCGGATATCACGGCAGAGTATAGACACATTGAAGGTCCGTCTACTTATTAAGTTACGTGCCCGTTTTCCTTTGACACGGTCTGCAGGATTCCTTCAAGGCAGACGTTTCAAACGAAGAATGGTTGCTGATCAAGGCCTTGAAACAGGTAAGGCCACATTCATCACCTTTCACATTTTGACGCTGAAGATTGGCTACAGCGTCTCGACATTCCGTAGGCGCTTTGATATCTGGGTTCCTGCTTTAACACGTTGCACTCAATTCATGCCGCATTGCATCTCAACTCTCACGCATCGCGATCATAAAATGCACTAACTTCTGGAAATTTTTGTACGACCGGAACCAAGGAGCAGCGGGTTCATGTACGATACCAGTCAATGTATTTTTCATGGCGCATGTAGCCGTTGTTGTTACAGTTACAATCAAGTTGTACAAGAAACAGCCCGTGGGAAGCGAGCACTCCTGAAACTGCCGCAGGTCCAAACAGGACCAAATACATTTCTCGACAAGCCTCCACAACTCATGCCGTCGCTCGCGCGTTATATTCGCGGTATTCGCGCTGTAGGGATAAAGGAATGGTGGCATCAGATGCAATACATAGGGGACGTGAAAGCAGGAACATTCGTGGGCTCCGACCAGTGCGTCGCAATCTCGAGCACGTTACTTTTGAGGATATCCGCACGTTGACACCATTCCCATAGGTTTGGAAACCGCTACTTTGAGAACCTCAACGCAGAACAGGAAGTCCCTGGTACGGTCCACAGCATACCAACGTCATTCATATGCATTTCTTTAACTACAATTTACTAGGCCGTCATCGTTGGGTCGACTTTGCTCAGGTTGGTCAACACCCACACCGAAGTGCACGAGTCACCGAGTGCTAACCACGCTTCCTCTTTCAGCACGAATTGAATGCTAGCCAGGTGCCAGCAGAGTGGCATGCATGGCTGTCCCACATCCGGAAGGAACCGCCGCCTCAGGACGTACTCATGCAAAATTCCACACCCTCATGGAAGGCGGTGCGTTTCCTTCCTTCATGTTGCCCTTCCCGGCCCATACATTTCCGTAGCCCTGGGTCGAAAACCTGACCGGCACCCGCGGTGCATACCGCCCCTATAACACCGTCAAACCCAAGATAGAAGCGTGGCAACCCAAAGCGGTCCCGCGCACAGCACCACCTTCGTAGA
This sequence comes from Lactarius psammicola, assembly GCA_025769895.1. NCBI lineage: Eukaryota > Fungi > Basidiomycota > Agaricomycetes > Russulales > Russulaceae > Lactarius > Lactarius psammicola. Next base: position 64,811 of record WTXK01000162.1, read on the forward strand.
CCTATACGCCGTAGCACACAAATCCGGAACTATTAATTGCACTTGACGCTAAAACAACTATTTGTCCGTTCCGACCAACATATCCTCCACAACCATCTCCGCAAGTGCTAGACTTGCTGTGAGCCCGGGGCTCTCGATGCCCAACAGGCTGATCATGGGTGCCCTCCCATCTCTTTGATTCGCATAGTCCGTGCGTACCACGAAGTCCCGGAACGGTGCTCCTGGGGGTGCAAGTTTCGGGCGGATCCCAACGTAATCTAGCTGGAAGCCCTCGGGTTTCACACCGGGCAAGTACCGCGAAACTGCGGCGTACATCGAGCGCGCGCGCTCCTCGTCGGGGGAAAGATGCGCCTCCCACACGTCCTCATCGCGCACTGCGCCATCGGGGACAGACAGCCAGTCGATGTCGGGTCCAAAGCGCACGTTGCCCCCCATATCGAGGGTGAGATGGGTACCAAGTGAGTGAAATGAGGCGCCTTTGGCGGCGGATGCCTCGTCCGCTGGATAAACGAGATGCTTGATGCCTTGCGCGCCCGGTCCACGGTACGCCGCGTAAGCACCGCGAGCATAGTAAAGTGGAATGTGCTGAGACGGCGGAAGAACCTCATTGAGTACGCTGGCAGCGCCAAGGCCCGCAGCGTTGATCAGCACCCGCGCTAGGGTGGCATCTGCGTAGCCATCACTGCCTTCATGGCTCGTCGTAGTTTGGACAATCCAGCCCTGCGTGCCTTCTGTGGCCACATCGATGCGCACCGCGCGTGTCCCAAACGCGATTGTGCCCCCTGCATCTCCGATATCCTTCTCGAGGCTGGAGAGCAGCGTAGCAGAGTCGATGATCCCCGTCGAGGGACTCCACAAAGAAGATGTAATCTCCCGTGTGAGCTCAGGTACACGCTCACGTGTGGCGTCGCCACTCAAAACCTCCGTCGGGAGCAACTGTGGATCAGTCGAATGGTCCCAGTGAGGAGGTGCGGTCAGGGTCTGAGCTTTCACGTGCATCGCGGCAATGTACTTGCGCTGGTCGCCGCGCCCTACTACCAGCTTACCCAGACGGCGGTGGGGGATGCCGTGATCGGTGCAGTACGCGTAGAGCATCTGGCGCCCACGCAGACACAGACGTGTTTTGAGCGAATTGGGAGGGTAATATAGACCTATGGGCTTTGAGGAAACTTTCACGTGCGAAGGGTACCTAGGGCGGTACTCGTACCAGCATGAATAACTTCGGAGTTGCGCGAGCTGTTCATCCAGCGTCAAAAGCGGAGCTGATGAGTCGGATGACGGATGGGACCGCTACCTCGTCTCCTCGCCTACACGTGTATGCCGCTCGATGAGTATCGTTGTCTTTTCTGGAAAGCACTGGGAAAGCGCGCGTGCGACCGCAAGCCCAACGACGCCTCGTAGCCAGTCGACATGGATTCAGTCAGTCTGCTCGCAATCGTGGAAAGAGCACGTTTTGACGCACCTCCGCCGATGACGACGTGATCAACTACGGCTTCTGGAGACTTGGTGGAAGAGATGAGACGAGTAGGCAACACACACGGCACGTAGATAAACGCACCTTGAACTTGTATCGCCTGGTGCTGTTCAGCGTTGTTGTGAGACCGCGGACCGTAGCTTGCATGTCTCGCGAAAGAGCTGGGTTGCGTTAGTTAGTAAGTATGAGTCAGGCCCGAAGCTCTCTTCTCGTTGTGCAACTCAGTGTGAGTTCGCGGGCTACATAAGAGCCCGGACGCCCACTGTTGGGCTGGAAATTGTAAATCGCTAGTGTCGTGTGGGAGATTTCATTCAATTCAATTCTGGTTGTCCCAGCCTCTCCCAGCCTCTGTTTTTTTGGTCCTTTGCTCTCACCCTCATTGATTTCATCCCGGGCGTGACTCCTGATACTAGTACGACTTCAATCACGTCCAACGGCTTCATGTAGTACGCCACCTTGACGGAGCGTTATATATGCGGCGTGCCGAATATCCTGAAGGACAACATGGGGACGTTTTTCTTCATGAGCTTCCGAGTCATGACGCGCATGACGCGGGACGACTTCGTTCTCGCACTATTGTGCTCCGGCGGAGTGGACGTCTACCCTTGCCATGTCGTTGTGATATAGTAAAGCCTCGGGCACCACACTTAACATCACACATAGCATGTTGCCACCAGGTCTATCCCCGTCTCTGCCACCATCACGCCCTCCATGGATTCGTGGATGGCCAAAAACGAGAGACAACAACTGGCGCATTTTGCCTCCCTCAACAGGATTAGTATATGCCAAGATTGCACGCGCAGTATTTTTTTACCGGCCAAGCGCCCAAACCGCCACGATACGATCTGGAGCAATGGGGCATATTGCATCGGCCCCGTGGCATATCACACAGTGGCCCCCTCGATGGGTTACATGACTCTTTAGATGTATTGGTTCTGTGTGCGCGTCGCAATCGCCTTATTCCCCACCCTCGTTGCCGCCGCCGTAGTGCCTCGGGCCTTCCCGGGGTTGAACACTACCCTTCTGCGCCTCGTGCGCGACAACGCCGTCAACTCTTCCACGCAAAGGTATGCGACTCGTCTATCCAACGTATCGTCCCACGGTTGTTCATACAATTCTCGACCATGCTGCAAAGTTGGGAGATCGGCACGCTCGCCCAGGCGCTGACGGAAGCTGAGTGGCCGCGACTTTCTGTATTTATGCCAGGGCTCGGTGCTCCCCCCTTTGGTCCTTCCCTGGTGGGAGAATGCAAACGACTGTTTTGACCATCGCAGAGACGTGAGTTCTGGACTGTTGGTCCCGTACACCCCATCCCCTCCCCTCGGTCGTACCTTGCTTATCACACGCAGTGTTGTCAACCAAAGGGCCAACGGATCGCTCCCCCTCGCCGATGGCTTAGGGTCTGTTGGCGATCCCGCAAGTGAGTATCGTGTCAGTTTTTTATTGTTTCCGGCAGCTCCACTCACATTGGGATGCTCCTTCGATGGACAGGTCCTAGGGGCATGCCGTGCTCCTGCGCAACTGGACGCGAAGGGACCTCACCTGACACACGATTCTCAACCGCAGCTGGAGAACAGCTCGGGTACCTCCTGGGCTTCGCCCCGCGGGCCGACTCGGGTGCGATCTCTCATCGGGACGACCAAGTCCAGTTGTGGTGCATCGTTTGTCCTCGTCCGATCGATTTTTTCCTTGCTGACCCTATCGCTCCATGCATGCGCATCCAGGGCAGACTTCGTGTACATGGCTCCCCCCGTTCATCGCATATTTTGGCGCTCTGCAGAACGATGACGGGGGACTGGCGTTGTTGCAGATCGCGTACGATCAGATCCGCCTGTATCGCGACGCTCTGTTCGACGCAGACGTGAGCCTCTGGCGACATGTTACCATGGGGTCCTGGGGAGATCCTGGCCACTGGTCCACCGGTGCGCAAGCTATTCTTTTTTCTCGTGAACTACTGAGAGAGCCGCCGCTCACGCTTTCGGCGCAGGAAATGGCTGGGCTGCCGCAGGTGCGATGCGTGTCCTGGCCACGATCAAACGCTCTCGCTTTGCACCGGATATGCAGTCACAACAAGACGATCTAGCACAGTGGGTTGACGAGATACTCACGGGGGTGTGGCACTATCAGGTACGCTGTTGAAACCGCGGCTCTTGGCAACCGCATATTTACCCGAGGATCGTCGGGCGCAATTACCCGCAGCAAAGCAACGGTACGCTTCTGAACTACGTAGATCAGCCGGACTCGTTCGCGGACTCGGCGTCGACGGCTTTGCTCGCAGCGACGACGTTACGGTACAGCCTGCTCACAAGCGATCCGAAGCATAACGCTGCCGCCTTGCAGGCGCTGGAACTCGTATTCAACAGCATTAACGAAGACGGGTGGCTGCTCAACACGGTCGATCCCTGGGCGTGGGACCACGCCGAGCCAGAATGGTGCGCATAGTGCCGAAGCCCAGTCTTTTGTGTTGCTCCTTGCAGCTGCATGGGCAATGTATTAGCTGGCGACCGAGATGCCTACGACAAGTACAGTAGACGCGTGGACAATTTGACGAGAATTCCCTGTAGCGCTATTTATTTATCAGCTAACAGACTAATGTGGAGGACAATGACAATGGTTTCCTATAACCAATAGGAATCAGACTGACTTCTAGACACCGTCACAACGAAAGCTTTCGGGACGTGGACGAGACGCCACATCCGGACCCAGGTCCGAGATTTCACGAACATATATTTTTTTTGGTCGGGCCGAGCATTTAGTCCGACCGGGCATTTTAAATTTGTCCGCACCGTTCCGTCATACGTTATAAGAACTTGAAACCTACTGAATCCTGTGGAGCTCCGAGAGTTAACGAGGTGTGGAGCTACTAACCGGTGCACTAGTGATGCAGGGTCATTGTCTCTTTGATGACTACCCGTCACTACTACTTGTGATTCTCATTTTAAAACAAGTTTCAAAGGTGTGTGTGGTGGATTCTCTGACCGGGGTTCCGGTCCGAATGAGCGACCCACGTGAAGAGCCGCTTGCTCGTGTGGAGAAACAGACTCGTTATAAGGCTTTTACGACCTCCTGCATCATTACTATTACCCACAACAACGAGGTCTCTGTGAGAATATCCGAGAATGGCATCAAAGCAACTGAAGGAGTTCACTGCTGAGGAGGTCGCAAAAGTATGATTGGCTAATTGAGCTGAAATTGAGCTGCTTACGACTTTTCCCGTCCCCAGCATAACAAGGAGGGCGATCTGGTATGCTCTCGAACTCCTGATACGAAGCTGCAGTCAGGCTAACGAATACCGCTTCAGTGGATTGTTGTTGACTCGCGAGTGTACGATGTGTCCAAATTCGCTAACTTGCACCCCGGTGGCGCAGCCGTGCTACTCGTAGACCCAATTGGTAATTTCTTAGTTCTTCCTCAAGGCTCCGTGCACTCATGTAAAGAAAACATAGCTGGTAAGGATGCTACCAAGGCGTTCTTTGGTTTGCACCGGCAGGAGGTGCTCTACCGCCCACAGTACGCGCGCCTGCAGATTGGCACTATCCGGGGCCAGCAGCAGCTGATCAAGCCGCTTGCCTCCGACGAAATTTCGCAAGTTCCGTACGCGGAGCCCTCATGGCTCAGGCCCGGCTTTTCGAGCCCGTACCACAACGAGAGCCATCGGCGCTTCCAGAAGGCGATGCGCAAGTTGGTCAACGAGGTCATCCTTCCCGACGCGATCCGCTGCGAGGAGAACGGAAAGCGTGTATCGCAAGAGGTGATGGACAAGGTTGGGTGCGTTCAATGACCGGTCCTCTTCTGGTTGTTGTGAGCGAACATGGTGTGCTGATTTGGGTGGGCGATAGGGAGCTGAACATCATCGCCATGCGCTTGGGCCCTGGCAAGCATCTGAAAGGCAGGACACTCCTGGGCGGCGTGATCACACCCGAAGAGTTTGATCACTTCCACGAAGTGAGCAGGTTGCTACCCACTTTTGCCTGTCTCTGGGCTAATGTCACATCTAGCTCATCATCAACACCGAGATCGCACGATGCGGCACACGTGGGTACATGGATGGCTTGTTCGCCGGGGACGTGATCGGTTTGCCGCCCGTCCTCAACTTTGGTTCGCCGGAGTTGCAAGCCAAGATTGTCCCAGACGTTTTAGCAGGAAAGAAATTCATTTGTCTCGCGATCAGTGAGGCATTCGCGGGAAGCGACGTCGGTGGCATGCAAACGTACGCATACAAGGACGGTAACGAGTGGGTCATCTCGGGGACCAAAAAGTACGATTCTTGGAGCCAGGTAACACGTCCACCGCTGATGTGTGTACGAACAGGTGGATCACAAACGGCACGTTCGCGGATTACTTCACCGTCGGCTGCAAGACCGAGGGTGGGTACACCGTCATCCTCGTGCCGCGCTGCGACGAGCTTTCCACCAAGCCGATTAAGACCGCGTACTCCACTACGGCAGGCACGGCGTTTGTGACATTCGACAAGGTCCGTGTGCCAGTGTCGAACACGCTCGGCAAGGAGGGTAAAGGGATGTCCGTCATCCTCAGCAACTTCAACCACGAACGATGGATGATTCTTTCCATGGGTTTGAGCACGCAGCGCCTCGTTGTGGAGGAGTGTCTGAAGTATGTCGCATTGTTACACTGACACTGTAGACCCTTGGTTCCTGACCGACGGTGGTTCTCTTGCAGGTGGTCGCAGCAGCGGCAAGCGTTCGGCAAACCGCTGAGCTCGCAAGCCGTCGTGCGTGAGAAACTAGCCCATATGATTGCACGCGTCGAGTCGGCACAGAACTGGTTGGAGAATGTCACACACCAGATGAATAACGTCCGTCCTTTTTGTCTTGTACCCCCGCTACTTGAGGCATGAAATTTGGCACTTTTGTAGATGTCCTATGCAGAACAATCCGAGAAGATCGCCGGAACGATAGCTCTTCTCAAGCAGTAAGCACCTTCCTTGAAACTATCTACTACCTGGCGTAATGACTCGGGTCCGTGTCCTTGTGCTAGGTATGTGACAAGCACGGGGCGTGCGACCGCGGAAGATGCCACACAAATATTCGGCGGACGTTCTGTCACACAGTCCGGAATGGGCAAGCTAATTGAGAATGTGCGTTGGCCTCCACCCATCTATTTTAAGGTGTATGCTAAAGAGAGAAACTTGTGACCCCAGTACCATCGCACATCGCCGTATGACGCGATCCTTGGAGGTGCAGAGGATGTGATGGGCGACCTCGGTGTGCGGCAGGCTCTCAGGAAACTGCCAAAAAATGCCCGTTTATGAATTGGTGACGGCGACTTGACAAAAGCTTCCGTTGGATACTAATTTGTATATTCCCTTTTGTCTACATTCCACACAATACACAACATCTCGACATGCACCCTCATTTTGATCATTACACCTCGGCCGCTCAATAGCGCTCAATGCTTGTGGAGCGCCAGATGAAATTCAGGGCGCAACACCATAGTTTATTTGGGGAACCACGGTCCAAGCCAAAGATAAATGGACCAACGCGGATTTTTCTCCCGCAAATCGTCGAGCAAATCGTTGTGGATATCCCCCATCGATTCTGCCATCGATTGCTTTTTCTTTGTTTTTTTTTACAGTAAAAAGAAACCGAACGAATGTAGGCTCCGGTCTACTACTCGGCTGTTCTTAAATCCTTGTACCGCGGTTCGTCCCTTGAACACGGCAGTAACAACCGGATGACTTGCCAGACAATTTCAAGGGCAATTTGGTACACTAAATCGTCTAATTTTGATCAATTCGAGTTGACAAGTCAATTGATCCCGCCTTACTGTAGCGTGTCCTGTCACATGTCACATGTCATGCGACAGCTCATATCCACTAAACTTTAAAATCTGATGAGGCCTCAGGCCCAGGATTCTGAACTATTCCAAACTCGAATTCTGGAGCTTCAAGGACCCCATTATTGTGAAGTGAGAAATCACGGCTCGTGTCGAATGTGATGGTTATTAACCAAGGTCTGGTTCCAGATTTGAAGCGGCCTGGCCTACGGTCTTGCCTACCGTATTGTGGTAATAGCAGTGTGGATCCTAGAATTTCCAGCTTGCAGTCAAATTGATTTGAAACCTCGTGCACAAGATTCCCAGAGAACTTTCATTGACACCGCTTCCCTCTTCCCCCTCTACGTCAATTCGTAAATCCACTAAGATGTAATCGTTATCAGGCCAGCTCCACACAAGGGGGAAACAATTTGGGATGCGCTTCAAGTTCGGTGCTAGAAGAAAGGGGAAGGTTCCGTGTCAATATCTGCAATACAATATACGGTTCTTGCTATGTTTACGCCTCGGACTCGTTAGTGCGAACGGTCTCGCTTGTGGCTAGAGAGCTGCTACCTCTCTTGTCGCTCAGGATCTGCAAAATAAGTAGCCCTGCACTTGCAATAGCTACTGCACTAATCGCCGCCCGCGGGCCAACCCACCAAGCAATAACACCAGATAATTACGTCTTACGGTCTTCGTGATGTGGCGCTCTCTTATCCCAATTACAGTAGTAACAACTCGTCGCTGCCGCGGCGGAGTTGTTCTGTCCACCGTAACTTGTGTTGCGCACTAAAAGATTTGCAAACTCACCGAATTGTGAACGCCAGTGACTCGATGCCGCACTCACGTCCTGTTCTCGTAAGTTAATTATCTCCCCAACAGTGGCTCTGGGGGAAAGCCTTGCTACACTGTAATTTCCGCTCAAGGAACGTCCTTCTTATCGATAGATCCAGCGGATCGGTTTTGCCTAGTACGTCCCGCTTAACTAAGTGAGGTGGCTAGGGCACATTCGGCTATGACCCCCTTACAGATGGCGTACCTATAACTCTCCTCGGGTCTCAGGATGATCCTCACGACATTTTCCCTCGTTTCTGCCCAGTAGCAGCATGTACAACTCGTTCACCTTCCCTGACCTGTTGCTGCTGGTTTCAGTGACAGGAGTGCTTTCGTTATTGGTCTTGAAGCACCTCAGGGCTACCCGTTCAAGATCCCGTCTTCCACCTGGCCCAAGGGGGTATCCACTCATTGGTAATATATTCGATATGCCCACTTGTCGCGAATGGGAAACATTCACAGAGTGGGGCCAAAAGTATGGTGGGTGCTTTTTTTTTTTTTTCCGTTCGTCGACATCACGAATACCGACGGTGTACAGGTCCGATCACCTACTTTCACATGGCCGGCGAACACTTTGTCATTCTGAATTCACTTGAAACGACGATGGGAATGTTAGATGCGAAGAGTGCCATCTATTCTGACCGCCCGGTTTTTCCCATGCTCGGCGAAACCATGGGCTGGGATCGCGGTCTGGTGCTCGCTCACTACGGGGAGCGTTTCCGTGCGTTCCGTCGCCTTGTGCATCGGTTCATGGGCACGCGCACCATCGTTTCCCGGCACCACGATACTATCACGCACCACACGCACCGGTTCCTGCTGCGTCTCCTGGACGCTCCGGAGAAATTCATTGAGCACTTGCGCGGGTATGCGAGCATGATTCGTTCATCGTCTCCGCGCTGTGCTCTGACACCGGTGATAGAACGGCAGGCTCAGTCGTCCTCGACCTGGTTTACGGGTACCAAGTAAAAGAGCGCGACGATGAGATCGTTCACATCGCCGAGGTGGCAACCCTCGAGTTTTCGCGCGCCGCTACTCCTGGCGCCTTCCTCGTTGACTCCCTTCCCTTCTGTAAGCCTACGGTCCCAGTTTGCTTAGCCTCGACGACTCAAAATTCTCACCGCAGTACGCCATGTCCCTGAGTGGTTCCCGGGCGCCGGGTGGAAGAAGTTGGGTCGCGAATGGCGCGCTGATACCTATAAGGTAGTTGATACGCCTTTCGAGTACACACAGCAGCGGAGGGTACGATCCGACAATCTGTGCGCAGCCACGTAGGTTGACAAAAATTTGGTTCTTCATCGTAGGCAGCCGGCATCTCCGAAACGTCGTTTGTGGATGCGTACAGTGGGGATGGAATGTCTGAGGAGGACGCAGATATCCTGAAATGGGGAGCAGCTTCAATCTATTTTGGTGAGTCGCGATCTTGGCACGTCGGCTCGGTTCATTAACGACTGACCTTTCGCGACAGGAGGTGCCGACACCGTAAGCGCTGTAGTGCACGCGAACCAGTATCAGAGAGTGTTCTGAGTGCCTCCCCCTTGCAGATGGTTTCCTCGACATCGTCTTTTTTTCTTGCCATGACGCTCTACCCAGATGTCATGAAGAAGGCACAAGCCGAGCTTGACGCAGTCGTTGGCCCTCACCGACTTCCGACGTTCGCAGACTGGGAGAATCTTCCCTACCTTGACGCAGTCTCTAAAGAGGTGTTGCGCTGGGCCCCAGTAACACCTTTTGGTGCGTGTGGGTTCCGGATTACCGCACCCTACGAAATGACTCGTTCTCACAGGAGGCCATCATCGTTTAATGGAGGATGACATTCAAGATGGATATTTGATCCCGGCTGGTACCGCTATTATCGTGAACATGTGGTGAGTCACCAGGTGTTGCGCCTTGCTCGCAATTCAATCAGGGTCCCGTCACGTAGGGGACTTTTGCACAACGAGAAGATTTACTCCCACCCAATGACCTTCGATCCGGAACGTTTCCTTGCGACCGAGAAGAGGGCGGCAGAATTGGACCCTCACAAAATTTTGTTCGGCTACGGAAGACGGTAAGCCAGTATCTCGCATCTACGTGCAATCTCTTATCTGAATAAACGACTTTGTTCGTCAGGACCTGTCCTGGTAACATCTTCTTTCCCTACGACGTTGTCGATACGTGCTCATGTGTCGATGATGTCTTGCAGGGATGCACTTTGCGGATGCAACTATGTTCTTATACATGGCCACGATACTCGCAGCATTCGACATCTCCAAACCTGTCGATGATTGTGGTCGTGTAATTGAAGTCAAAGCAGATTTTACTAGTGGCCTGGTTAGGTGAGATGCCACCATGCCCTTGATTGAGACATGTCTAATCAAGATGACCGACCAGCCATCCCGCTCCTTTCCAGTGTTCTATCAAGCCCAGGTCTTTGGAAGCCACTTCCTTGATTCGTGATGCAAACCTAATCGCAAGCCTGGTCGAGTGAGAATTTTACTATTTTGACAAGTTTGGAGCCGTTTGTTGTCATCCCCGAGTGTTATTCCCACGATACGCCGAAAAGAATTACATTCAAGATTCAAGTCACCAAGGCCGAAGACTGATGTGTACACTTTATTTACATTTTATTTGTCACTTATCAGAGAGCATAAGCTCGCTTGAAACAACGAACACATGACTGGGCCAGGTTGCCACGCTCTTGCATATCTCTCTCCGAACCTTTGCAACGTGGCTGGATTCGGCTTCACCCGCTGCGACGATCCAAACCCCCATCCTCTGGCGCAGAGTCAGGCACCTTCCTGATCTCATACAGTATTTTCAGATTGTCCAATCATGTTGGCTCTCCTCGGATAACTGGCCACGTTTTGAAATTAAAAGCACCGAGCGTCTACTTTCCGTATAGGAAGTTGCGATTCAACTGCGTGCCGGATACAGTAATGGGGATTCACCTTTACTCCCTGTGGGATTCCATCTCCTCTAGTCTTTCTGTGGCCGTTAACCTGTAGTCGAGTTGACATCGTGCTCTTCTTCGAAGCTGACTTGGGTTCATGGCTTACAGCATGGCCGAGTGTGAGCAGGCGCATTGCACACTAGAGCAACTTACGTGATTTCGATGTGTCCTGATGCTGCTAAATATCTGCCTCTAGCCATGGCCTATACAAGGGATTTCTATATTCAATCGGCAATTTTGGCATGTTCATTGGTCGATCTGTGTCCCATCCCAGAGTTGACGCCTCACCTTATTAGGCTAAGCCTTCCTTCCTGTGTTGGGGCGAATCATCACGTCCGCATCTTGAGATCAGGGGGATTCTGGCGGCAGACGACTCAGCACCATTCTTCATCGGGATCGACGGCCTTCTATAAGAACAGATCAGCACCATGGCCCTCTTACTGCACTACTCCAGCTTACCCCTCTTTCGATGGATTCAGCCGCCGTCTATTTGGCCCCAGTTATACTGGCGGGTCTTTTGGCCATTTTTGTGCGATTCAACGGCCGCCGGCCACCTGTGCCCCTCCCACCCGGTCCCCGAGGCCTCCCATTCATTGGCAATGCCCTCAATATGCCCTCCTCGTGCCCGTGGGAAACGTTCAGCGACTGGGGGAAGAGGTGGGGTAAGTACTACACATGTCTCGTCTGCGCCCCCTAGCGCTGATGGCAAAGTCCCACAGGGGCTATGACGCACATAACGCTGTTTGGACAACACTATTTGGTCGTAAATTCTCTCGATACCGCTATCAAGATGCTCGAGGCCAAGAGTACGATCTATTCGGACAGGCCTTCGTTCCCCATGCTGGGCGAAATGATGGGTTGGAAAGACGGAGTCGCGGTTGCCAGATACGGGGAGCGGTTACGGGCTTTGCGGCGTCTATTATATCAGGCAATGGGCACACCGGCGAGCGCCATGAAACGCATTCCCGTCATCGAAAGGGAGGTGCACCGTTTCCTTCAGCGTCTTTTGGATACACCCGACCAATTCGTCAAGAATCTGCGGGGGTATGTTTGCCCCATTATTGCTCCCTGTCACCTCCGAAGTTGGTCCTGACTGCGTCTCGCTCAGTGCCGTGAATGCGATTACCCTCGACTTCGCGTACGGATACAAAGCGTACGACTTGGACGACCCACTTGTTCAACTGACAGAATTGGCAAGTGAACAATTCGCTCGCGCATCGATCCCAGGTGCTTTTGTCGTCGACACCTTTGCCATTCTGTACGTACGTCTCAAACACTAGCGCTGGTCGAGCGATTGTTCAATCCGTCGTTTGTTCTCTTCCAGTGCGACATGTGCCGGACTGGTTCCCGGGGACCGGCTGGAAACAGCTGGGACGTGAGTGGGGAGCAAATGTGCGAGCTCTTGTCGACACGCCATTTGAGCTCGTTCGGGGTCGAAGGGTACGTGGCTGCTATCCCGGCCTGCAGTGCCTTGTGGTGTGAACCTGTCTTATCCAGGCGGTCGGTATCTCAGTACCTTCGTTTACGGACGAAAACATTACGGAAGGTATGGACAGAGGAAGAAGAAGACCTTGTCAAGTGGGCGGCTAATGCTATCACCATTGGTACGCGAACAACTTGAAAGCTCCGGGTTAGTGGCTTTAGACTCTGATGTGTTTTTTTTTTCAGGTGGTACAGATACGGTATAGCCGTGTTGACTTTCGTTTGAGGACGAACAAAAAGTGACGGTGTTATCACAGACTATCTCCACCCTCACTACATTCTTCCTGGCCATGACCATGTACCCTGAAGCACAAAAGAAGGCTCAAGAAGAAATCGATACAGTTGTGGGAGCTCATCGCCTGCCAACCATTGATGACCGCGATAGGCTCCCATATGTTAATGGTCTCCTCAAGGAAGTCCTGCGCTGGGGTCCAGCGACGCCTCTTGGTCTGTTGCACCCACGTCGCATATCTCCTGCTCTGCTCAGTCGCCATTCTCCTTAGCGGGTCCCCATCGACTGACCAGGGACGACGAACAAGACGGATACTTCATACCCGAGGGAACTGTTGTTATCGTCAACGTCTGGTAATCTGATGCAGGTGCCTCCTACTCTCCCCCACCGAACTGAAAATCCCTCCAGGGGGTTGATGCGGGACGAAAGTCTCTACTCTAACCCACTGATTTTCAATCCCGAACGCTTCGTCGCTTCCGAAACGAAGTCAGCTGAGATAGACCCGCGGATATGCTTCGGATTCGGTCGACGGTGAGTTTCACTGCCATCACGGATGGACATAGTTTGGCTCATTGTAGTCGGGTGGAACCGCAGATTTTGTCCCGGTATGGCGTCGTCTCTCCTGAATGACTTGGGGGGTGCATGAGCTAACTGACAGTGTGCACCTTCTCGGATGTCCAAATAGGTATTCGGGTCGCCGAGGGATCACTTTTTCTGTTCTTCGCCATGACTCTAGCGACGTACCAAATCTCGAAAGCGGTGGACGAATCGGGCGCCGTTCTGGAACCGACAGCTCAATACACCAGCCGTCTGATGCGGTATGTCTCTTCAAATCACCTCTCGCGTAGTACTTAGGCCCATAGCGCTAATTCATCGCATAGCCACCCAATGCCATTCCCCTGCACCATCAAGCCTCGCTCCGAGAAGGCAATGGCGTTCATTAAATCCCTACACGTATCAGACAGCGAGTGACGGGTATCCTGTCCAATCTTGGATGACGCGTGCTTTTGTTTTTTCCCTTGCTAGTGTAATAAGTAATATAGTGAAATGAATTGAAACAGAAGATCACTGTGCCTTCTTAACACACTCAAGAATACACAGAGGCCACTAGCAGCAAGGGGCTTCACTGGAGTCGGGAATGGATCTTTGAGCCAAAAAAACTTGAAAAAATACTTGATTCAGACATAAATATTTTGTATGTGTGAAATTTAAGTTTATGTGACTATATATGAGGGCAGGATTTAAAGTTTGTTAGTCACACATGTCACAGTGCACCTATTGCAGCCATCATGTGATCTACAAACTTTAAATCTTTCACTCATATATTGTCACACAAACTTAAATTTCATACATATAAGATATTTATGTCTGAGTTAAAAAAATTTCAAGTTTATTGGCTCAAAGATCCATTCCCAGTTCCAGTACTTGTGGAATTGCTAAGTGCCCAAATGGGGTTTGGGAGGGAGGGGGGAGTTGATGTAATTCTGCAGACACACATGATGCAAAAAGTTATGTTTTTCAGCCATTATCAAAAGTCTGAATTAAACACAGACATTTCCAAAGGTTCAGCCACTTAGAATATTTTTGATAATGTAACATATTTATAAAATGCTCATTAATAAGCCCAAACACCCAAATAAGTACAAATTGATTATCAAGTCAGGATGAGGCCAGAGGACCTTGTCTGTCTTAATGATGGTGTTTGTGGTGCATGTTGTTTTAGTTTTAAGTGAGGCTTCTTGGGAATCAACCCATGCATTTATGTTACAATTCTGGATACTTTCTTTTACTTACATATATTTGCTTACTCCATTCCCACCATTTACTATACAAGTGCCAGACTTTTGACTCATTTATCATATGTTACTGATTGTGCTGACTGATCTTGTTCTATGGCCTTCTATGGCCTTCTATTACTGGTGTTATGATTCTGGACACTTTTCTTTCATTACATATACTTGCTTACTCCTTTTCCATCACTTACTATACAAGTGCCAGACTTCTGACTCACTTATCACATGTTACTGATTGCACTGACTGTGTTATGCTTACATGGGCAATTGTGCGATGTGTGACTAAGTTAAGTTTGAGATAGAGAGAAACCTGGTCAAGGTCTCAGTTTGATGATGCACAAGTAGCACGCGGAGCAAGGCTTAACACGGCACAGAGGAAGTGACTTGAAGGTCCTTCTGAATAATAGAGGCAAGGCAATAGACAAAGGCCCGCATGTTCAACTAAAGGTATCCTCAGAAAGGAATCCCTCTAAAGTCTGTAAGACTGAAGATATGTGTGATTCAAGAAGAAGTTGAGTCTACTGTACAAGCTAAGTAGAAGATGACTTATATACGAGTACAATGCCAAAGAGTCACAAACAGATGGCATAAGAATGAGTCAGGTATAACTAGCATGTGATACTAGTAAAGGAATGCCATAGAAGGCCATAGAACAATATCAGTCAGCACAATTAGTAGCATGTGATATCCAAGTCAGAATGAGTTAGAAGTCCGGCACTTGTATAGTAAGCGATGGGAAAGGACATAAGCAAGAATATGTAAGTAATGAAAAGTGTCCAGAATCATAACACACTGACTGATCCTGTTCCATGGCCTTCTATGGTGTTCTATTACTAGTATCATATGGTACTTATACCTGACTCGTTCTGATGCCATCTATTTGTGACTCTTTGGCATTGTATGGTTTGTGATGACTTACTCTCAGTAAGTCAGGACAAACTTGAAACACTTAGGGAGATGACAGATAAAAGGGGTGAAGAAGAGGGCAAGGTGGAGAAAGACAAGGAAGGCTTTGAACATGAGCAAGAGAGCAAGGAGGTGGAGCAAACCAATGGTGGAGAGCTGCGCAGAAGACTGGGAGGCTTGCAAGTGGGAGTTCACAAGTGGACAGTCTGAGGAACTGTCCATTGTATTGCTCTAGCTTATATACCTAGCTACATGGTGTTTACATAATGGAATACTCTGGAAACTCGTGGAAGCTTTATAAATACTATCCAATGGCAATAGTCTCTCTGGGAATACTCTGGAAGCTTGTGAAAGTTCTATAAATATTATCCAATGGCGATAGTCTCTCTGAGACCTGGTGACCTTTTCCACAGTTCTTCTGTGGAAGCTGGTAGAAGTGTTACAATTCTTGACTCCAATTCTGAAACCCCCTTCACACTCTTATCTCTTATCTCACGATCGACTCTTTTCTCTTATCCATCGATTGACTTGTGACTCGTTTACGATTAGGATCCGATCAGATTCAGGTCTCGGCCCTTATCTCGCACCTACCCCATGATCGTACCATTGGTAGGTTTTACGATTTTTAGAATCTGCTGATGACGTCAGAGTCCCGCGTGACTCCGCGGAAACTACTAGTATCTTCGATATGACTCATAGTACGATAAGCTCACTAGGACCCGTATCCTAGGATTGTGCCATGTGTTTGTTATAACCAAACACCATGTACTTGTATATAAGTCGTGTACTACCTAGCTTGTACGGTAGACTTGACTTCTTGTGTAATACTACACTCTCGTCTCACGAACCCAGAAACCTCTTTGACTCGCCCTTGTTGCACTTGAGTCAATCGAACTTCGCTCACCCTTGTTACGTTTGAGCTCTATTCCTCTATAACTACCAGACACCAGGAGTCTGTTAGTTCTTGTCCAACCCCACTTCGAGTTGTTTACCACGACTCACCGTGAACCGTTACCCGAAGAACCCAGAAGTACCTGTCGTACTTAATGCTCCTGTAGTAGCGTTACAAGAAGTCTGTAGAAGGTGGTAGAACCTTCTACAAGGAACTGGTCACATGACAGATCATGTGACCCTCGGAGTATAATTTCAAACTCCGACCTCGGATTTCCTAATTAGGAAGTTGATTACATAATACCAGACCGGACCGGACCAGACTGGCCTGAACTCTTGAGTTAAAACCTAAGCTTGACGGTTCATGACATGGTTGATAAGTGACCTGTGCACACTTAGCAGCTCAAAAGGACTTATGCAGATAACAGACTGCTTTAGATTAGATATACAGAACTTATGTAGATTAGATTAAGACAGATTGAGGAGCAGAGGGGTTTGATGATGGATCTGGAGGAAGTATGGGATCACATGGAACATGGATGTCCCACCTGAAAAGGGGGTGGTGTCACGGACTGACCAAGACACTGACACATTGGTTATGACTATGATGGTCAGCGGTAATTAGTCATGGACTACTCGTATCAGTCAGCAGTGGAGCACTTTATCACATGTAAGATAGATGATGACTCATTCCTAGGATAGCTGTACTAGGGTTCGAGCTAGTTACGCTATTGGTTACCTTATGATTTGGGAGGAGCTTTAAAGCCCTTATCAACTGTATATAAGGCTCATTGTTCAGACCATGGATCCCCATCCTGGTCTTCTCAATACCACCACCATTGTTCGCGACCTAGGAGTGCCAACTTCCTTTCCTCTCATCTATCTCTCCTCTCTACTACTTGTCCTAGCCTTTGTCTTTGGAGTCGTACTCCACGCTGAAGACATCGAGAGCAAAGACACCTTCGACACTGTGTACTAACAAGAGTCACATGCCTACGTCCTCACGTTAAGTCTTAACACTTCATGTATTGGACTGAGTTCAATCTTAGTTATTGCCTTCCCTTGTGCCTAAGTCAGGCAACGTTGTTGTGGCAACATAACACTAAGTCAGGCCTATGCTGTGAAAGTGTAACACCCTCTGGGCAGTTGTTGTGGTGGTATGCCCCCTGGGTATCATCCGGGGGGTCCACCCCCTTGTGGGATATTGGCGGGTACTCCCTCACCTTCTACTCGTTGTCTTGCCAAGTAGCTTCATACTTGGCTTTGCTCTCTGTCAGACAGTGGGTTGGGTTGATCAGGTCCGTACATCCACTGGTTGGCAAGTTCATCCAGCATTACATGATGTCCTGTATTGGGATTGATAACTCTTTCTTCAGGTTGTAATGGTGATGGCACCCTCTCTTCTTCTTGTGCATTTTGCAGTCTTCACTCAGCCAGTACATCAGCGAGTCTATTTTCTTCTTCGGTGTACGTGCACGTTTCCATAGCCATAGCTGCTGATGACCTGATGGTGATGTGTTCTGCCTGTGCAGCTAGAGAATTGATACATATCTTGTCAAATTGTCACAACTGCTGTGCTTCTTTAGTGTCAGGATGATCTTCAATATTGTCTTCTGTAGTGGTTGCGTCTTCACTTGCTTCAGATGGTGCAGGTGCACTATCACTTTCTGCACCATCAATGGGACCCCACTGGTCACATTGGGTTACTTCTCCTCGTAGGATATTGCAACGATATTCTGGTCCTGTGGGTCGTAGTATGTCCCACCTTCCTCTGCAAGGGCTCCACACAACTTCAGTCCAACACATATGCTCAATGTTGAACTCAACTGGATAATATCTTGATGGTCTTGTTGGTATTTCAACCCAATACCTGGTTACACCATTGATTGTTCCCCACCATGCATTGGCAAGGTATTGGATCAGGATGTTATGGTCCCCTCTTCTCTCAATGGAGTATTGTGCAAATACCCAACTATTGGCAGTAGTTTTGGTCGCCACGATGGGAGCTTGGTCTTAATGTTACATGTCTACCAGCATGTGACTTGACTTGAGTTCTGGAAAGGCGACACTACTGATGAATGACTTAGCAATATGATGGCCCCTCTGGCACGAGATTGTGAGAGTATAACAGCAAGCCCTATTTGAGGGACAATACTGACTCAAGAAGTATAACGATAAGGCAGACTCCTATCAAGAGGAGTGCAAGACTTAGACTGATGAGGAAGAACAGGATAGGACAATCGGAGTAGATTCAAGAAGACCAAGCTGCGGACTACAGGTGCAGCTTGGCTAACCTAAATACAGATATGCAAGGGCTTTGAAGTGCCTCTTGAATTGTAGGTAACCAATCCTGTATCATATGGTTATTGTAGGTGTCTGTCCGAGTCATTGCTTATCATACAGTAGTAACCAATCACAAACCTCAACCTTATTGTACAGTACTGTGGTTTTCGAAACCATTATCATATGAGTCACATACCATTATCACATGCCACTGGTCTGGGGATATGAGCTACCCAGTATCGTAACACTGTATCCCTGTTTCATTGGCACCATAGATCAGCTCATCAGGGATGTTGTACTCCTCTCAGACATCCTTTAGTATCTTGAAGTACTCCTCCTTTGTCACTGGGTTCACAGCATGGCCACAGGAACTGTCAAGTGCACTTGATCAGTACATCCCAAGCCTATTGTTGTGCTTCATGATAAAGTGGTTGCCCTAATCTCTGCCCAGGCCACCTTCTGAAAAGTTTTTACCCAGCTTGTGTTGTAAGACTGCCTCACAGTGATCCTTTAACCTCTGTGGACTAAGTGGAAAGCCTTGCTGTGCAACCTCAATGGCAAATTTGACAACAGTCTCCTCTTCTTCAGCTGTGAGCCAGCTCTTTTGCTGATTTGACTGGGTCAATGTTACACCTCCTTTCTGTGGATCTGCATCTTGAGTGCTTGAGACTTTGCTATGCCCACCATGTCTTGCAGTTAACAATATCCCATGTTTTGTTCCTGACTTCCTAATTTGGCAGGTGTGATGTGACACTCAAGACCACTGATTCTCAAGTCATTTGGGATTCCTCTGTGAATATCCCACAACTGATACGGATTGTGAAGGGAACGGAGCCTTACTAATACTTATGACCGGGTTAGTAAGAGAATATGTGTCATGGACTTATCGTATCAGTCAGCAGTAGAATCACATGTCTTTAAAGACTGTGAGGTAGTATTGCTATTCGCTATTCGGATTGGAGAGGAGCTTTAAAGCTACCTCGATATATGTATATAAGTCGTCGTATTAAGACCAAGGCTCTTCAGCTTGGTCTTCTTCAATTTCACTTCCAACTTGTATCCCTCCTCTTGCAGCAGGAAGAACCATTGCTCTTCATCTCATTATCGATTGCTGTTGGCCTAAGGACACGAAGTATTGTCTTAGTGCCTTGAGTTGTATACTTTTCTAAGTTACATACTCACTATACCAGCGTCGTCACTAAAACTCGCCTAAGTCAGGCATACACCGTGAAAGCATAACATTAAGACCAAGCTCTACAACCGTGGCGACCTTTCCGACAACCGCAGAACGCTGGGTTAACTTTCAACCCTACTTCATAGAACAAAGAGGAGCAAGGAACGTACCCACCAGATACCTCAAGGCTGCAAGGTGGAGGACGAACGTGGGACCTGAAGGGTATTACGTAGACACTTCAAGACCAAATCGGTGGTGTCCAGTTGAATTCAATTTCGAAGCAATTTGCTGGACTCGTATCAGAGAAAACCCTAGGGGTAACAATTGGGAAGTAGTTGCACCTGCTGAGGGCAATTTACGTTGTGATATTCACACAAACGAAGTAGTAATTCAATCAGAGTGGGGACCTATCGACGGTGTACCAGAAGAAACTCATTCTACAAATTCCCGAACTCTGGCTCCAAGTGAAGCTAGTCAAGAAACCGAAGAATCAGGAGAAGAAGGCGATGAAGACAAAGAACAGGAAGAAGCCATTGAACAAATCGCGGAACTCACCAATCAAATTCAAATAGTGGAGGAACCCGAAAGAATTCAAATAATGGCCACTGAAACCATGCAAGAACCTGTTAGGGAGCGGATCGAAGAACCAAATGAACAAATGTTCATCAATCCGGAAACGGGACATGTGATGACGGCAGACGACATTGCACTATATCGAGCAATAGGATCCAATCATCCTGATCCTCCCTCTGGAGGGGGAGGAGGACCCCCTGGAGGAGGAGGACCTCCAGGAGGAGGAGGAAGAAGAATTCCCAATGGAGGAGGCGGATTCCCAGGAGGTGGATTCCCAGGAGGTGGATTCCCAGGAGGAGGACCTCCAGGAGGGGGAATGCCAGGCGGAGGAATACCACCTGCAGGCGCACCCGGTCATCAATCGGACAAGTTCATTGGAAATGCTCCACAAATATTTACAGGAGATCAACTCAAAGCAGATGAGTTTATAACTCAATGGTCATTATACTGGGGAGTAAACAACAATAACCCTATTATGACCAATGCTTACCGACGATCAATGCTGTTCCTGACATATATTCAAGGAAAAGCTGTGAACGAATGGGTCATGAGCATGAGCCAATGGCTCAATTGACAAGTAACTGGTGGAGTACCTGAACAGACACCGGACCTATGGGTCGAGACAGAAAGGGCATTCAGAAGAAGATTTGCAAATACCCTCAAAAGGGAACAAGCACAAGGAATGCTGAAATGAGGCTTAAAAATGAAGGAAGGAGACCTCAATACATATATCACGGAGTTTGAAACTCTGGCGCGACAAGCAGGATATCGGTTAAGTTCCATTCAAACCATTGATCTGTTCACCGATGGACTACCACGACCTCTATTTGAAAAGGTATTCCAAATGGATGACCCACAAACATTTGAAGAATGGAAGGATGCGGTTAGACGCCAACAACAGCAATACATCCATATGAGGGCAAAGTTGGACGTGTGATGACTTACTATCAAGTAAGTCAACGGTACTTGGGGCACTTAGGAAGTAGACGAGGGATATTAGGGACAAGGAAGATGACGATGAAGAAGGCAGAGAGGATAGCTTTAAACACAAGCAAGGGGGCAAGAAGGCAGAGCAGAGTGGAGAAAGGGAGCAATGCAGTAGACTATGACCTTGCAAGTGGGAGTTCACAAGTGGACAGTCTGAGGGACTGTCCGTTGTATTGCGCCAGCTTATATACCTGGCTACATGGTGTTTACATAATGGAATACTCTGGAAACTCGTAGAAGATCTATAAATACTGTCCAATGGCAATAGTCTCTCTGGGAATGTCCTGGAAGCCTGTGGAAGCTCTATAAATACCATCCAATGGCATTAGTCTCTCTGAGACCTGGTGACCTTTTCCGCAGTTCTTCTGTGGAAACTGGTAGAACTCTGTAGAAGTTTGTAGAACCTTCTACAAGGAATTAGTCACGTGACAGATCACGTGACTTCCGGAGTATAATTTCAAACTCCGACCTCGGATTTCCTAATAAGGAAGTTGATTACATAATACCGGACCGGACTGGACCGGCCTAAACTCTTGAGTCATAACCTAAGCTTGACGATTCATGACAGTATCCCCTCTTTAAGGTCTTGCTGCACCGACAGCATTCTAAGGTTACTTGGTTGAGGGGCTCTTGGGTTGTTTGTATGGTACTCTTGTACTAGTAGGTTTGCATGCTTCATTTGTGACGCTGGTAACCAGGAGTTTTCTGAACTTGAGTACCCTTTCCACTTGACTAGGTATTGTATTCCTTTCTTGTTGGGCGAAAGTCTGGACTGGAGGATTGTTTCTACTTCATAATGGTCCTCTTCTCCCTGGACTATTTCTGAGGGTGGTCTGGTGAAGTTGGGCCCGTGGGCTGTGGTCTCTTTATAGAGGGAGATAAGGGAGTTGTGGAAGACTGGGTGGATACGCCATGACTTTGGTAGTTGGAGTTTACAATTGACTCCCCAACAAGATAATACTTTGAATGGTCCATGTCGTCTAGGGGCCAACTTGGCTTTTGGATGGGTAGTGTGGACATTGGTTCCTTCTAACCAGACTTGGTCTCCTGGTTTAGGTTCATAGGTAGCAGTGGGTACGCGGGTACTCTTCATAACTTCTGCAGCTACCTTTAGAGCTGCTGTAACTTCAGATCTGATTTGTTCTAAGGCTCGAAGGCGCTCCTCAACTGTGGGTATCTTGGTGGCGAAGTTTACTGGTGGGATGAATTCTGGTTTAAAGCCGTACCAGATTTCAAATGGTGATCTTCCTGTAGCACTGTGTTGTCTTGCATTGTGCGCAAATTCCATGAAGGGTATTAGCTCTACCCAATTGTCGACTTGAAAGTTGCAAAAGACACGAAGGTATTGTTCTAATTCTTGATTGACTCTTTCTGTTTCTCCATCTGTTTGAGGATGAAAAGCGGTAGACATTGTGGACTTGACTCCTAGTTTTCCCCAAATTTCTTGCATGACTTTTGACGCAAACTGTGGGCCTCTATCTGATATGACTTGTCTTGGTAGGCCTGTGCGTCTCCAAACTTGGTCTATGTATAATTTGGATGTTTCTTCTGCTGTGATGGTCTTGTTACATGGTGCGATAATTATGGCCTTGCTGAGGCGGTCGACCACAACAAATAGTGAGTCGTATCCTTGGGAAGTGGGGAGGTCTGTGATGAAGTCCATGGTGATTATTCCCCAGATATCTTCGGGAACTTGATTTGGTTGCAAAGGTACTTGGTTTCTTGGCTTTATTTTTGTAGCTTGACATGTAGCGCATCCGTCTACATAGTTTTTGACAAAGGTGGACATTCCTGGCCACCAAAAATCTCTTGACACTAGTTCATAGGTTTTCCATCTTCCTGGATGTCCTGAAGCAATATGTTCATGGTGTAACTTGACAATACTTCTTCGTAGTTCCTCATTCTTTGGAATATAGACCAATCCCTTGTATAGGATGATTCCATCTTCTAAATTCCAATCTTCTAGGCCTTTTGTGAGGGTCCTTGGGCCATTCTTTAAGATAACTTCTAACGCTTGACTGACTTCTTTGTCGTATTCTTGGGCTGCTTTAATTTGCTGACGTAGTTCTGTGTTTCCATCTACTTTGATTCCCGTAGGGCGAGCTGCACGTATTGCAAAAAACTTGTCACTGAGGAGCACGCGATCATTATCTTCGGGTGCTATCCCCTCTTTATGATCTGTTCGCCTGGACAGCGCATCTGCTTTGTTTTGAGTGCCTGGTTTGTGGATAATTGTAAACTTGAAGCGCGATAAAAAGAGAGCCCAACGTGCTTGTCGTCGAGTAAGGCGTTGTTTTGTGGCAAAATAAACTAGGTTGCCATGGTCTGACCAAATTTCCAATGTGTCTTCTCTTCCTTCCAAGTAATGGCGGAATATTTCCAAGGCTCGAATGATAGCCAGAAGTTCTTTGTCATGTATTTCGTAGTTCCTTTCTGCGGGTTGTAAGGACTTGGAGTGATATGCAATAGGATGCCATCTGTTTAACGCATCTGGTTGTTCTAAAATGGCTCCTGTAGCAAAGTCACTGGTGTCTGTAATTAGGCGAAACGGCTTGCTGTGATCTGGTAATGCCAACACTGGTGCTGTGGTAAAGGCGGTGACCAGGGTGCGGAAAGCTGTGTTTGCTGCTGTTCCCCAAACAAAGGGGAAGTCTTTCTTGGTGAGCTCGAAAAGTGGTCGCGCAATATGGGAAAAATCCTTGATAAAACGTCGATAAAAGTTGCAGAACCCTAGGAAGGCTTGGACTTGTTTAACTGTCTTGGGGGGTGGCCAGCCTGTAATGCCGGCTATTTTGGCTGGGTCCATAGCTAGTTGGCCTTCTGAGATAATAATTCCTAAGTATTCAATTGTTGTTTGCGCAAATGAACACTTTTCTGGCTTGAGGTATAGGTCAAACTTGTCCAATTTTGACAAGACCATGTCTGTAAGCTTGGTTAACAAGGTGAGGTCTTCTGCAAAAATCAAGATGTCGTCCAGATAGACCACTACATGGCCTTCATCCACCATATCTTCGAATATGTTGTTCATAAATGTCTGGAAGGTGGCAGGGGCGTTGCAGAGACCAAAGGTCATGACTGTAGGTTCAAATAGGCCAAGGGGTGTCTTAAAGGCAGCTTTGTACTCGTCTCCTTCGCGAATTCGTATGTTGTTGTATCCCCATCTGATGTCCAACTTGGTAAAATATCTGGCACCGCGTAACTTGTCTATGAGTTCTGGGATTAGTGGTAATGGTGCCGCATTCTTGATAGTAATGTCATTGAGGCCCCTATAATCTTGTACAGGGCGAAGTTTTCCATCTTTCTTATCCACAAAGAAGAAAGGGCTAGCTATAGGTGACTTTGAAGGGCGGATATATCCTCGCCGCAAATGTTCTGTGATGTATTCTTTTAAGGCGTCCGATTCTTTTGGCGTAAGTCGATAAATTGAGCAATTCTTCATTGCTGAGCCTGGTTTTAAATCGATGGCGTGGTCCCAAGGCTGGTGCTGTGGTAGACGTTGTGAGGCTTCCTCACTAAAGACTTTGGAGTACTTCTTGAATTGTGCTGGTATGTGATCCATAGATGCTTTAGGCGCTGTTCTGGCCGCTATTTCTGTACTGGTTGTTGTCTTTGCGCGAATGGCTAAGTGGTCATACTTGAGAAAACTGTGAATGTGTAGGAAAGAGTCGATGGCGTCTTCTGAAAATGTGTTCTCTTCCTGTTCTGGGTCATCTTCTTTTGCTAATATGGCGTTTATTGTAGTAGCGCGTGTCTGTGCTTTCCTTGATGTAATAACTAGTGGTTTCTTGGTCAACATACATGTTGGTGGGCATCTGGTGAAGGCTAGCTGGGGGAGAGCCCAATCTACTTCTGGGTTGTGCGCATGGAGCCAATCTGTGCCGAATATAATGTCATGATCCCCCAGGGTAGTGACGTAGAGTTCTGCGCTTTCTTCATGGTAATCTCCTTGAGACTTGATCCTAATATTTTGGATAGTAGTGTGTCGAACTGATCCCCTCTTATTGGGTGTTCCATCCACATTCTTGACTGGAAGTGGGTTAACTAGGGTGCGAAGTGTAAGCCCATTTTTGGTTGCGAAGTCTTGATCTATGATGATGCCTTCTGCGCCACTATCTAACAGGGCGCGTGCACTGATTTCTTTACCAGTTTTCTTGCCAACTAGAGTCACTCTGAGTGTAATAGAAGGTGATCGTCTATTTCGTATAGTATCACCAGGTACAGGCTCAGAGTCGAGCGTCTCTAGTAGAGAATACCTATTCATAAAACTGGAATTTGATAACCATAAAGTCCTAACTGACAGTGCTGCAGTAGGACGCTTCAAAAATCCTCTTGAACTGGCGCAGAGTGAGGGCGAGGAATGGAGAACCGTGGTGTAGGGACTGTGATATAATGAAGCTATCTGTGCTGGGTGTTCTTCTGGTGCGTCTTCATAGGACTCTTCTTGAGTCGTGGCTGCGCGTGCTTTGAAGTCTGATCTTGGACGCTGATTTCCTTGCCTATTTCCTCCTTGCATTTGCCGTTTCTTAGTCCGGACAATCCTTGGCGATGTGGTTGGGCTTTCCACAGAAGAAGCAAAGCTTTTCTTTGAAGCGTTTGTCCTTTTCTTCTTTGGACAATTTCCCTCTTTGCTGTGGATCAGTTGTGGTGGCATTAACTTGAGTGTCTTCCTCTTCTGTATAAACCGCCCTATTCCTGGGTCCTTGCGCCTGTCTGTTTCTTCCTCCTTGTGTGAAGGCAGGGTTACTGAAAAGGCGCCAAGTTCTGTCAAAGTCTCTTGCTTTTTCTACCAATGTCTCCAACGTTGTAGGCTGGGGAGAAAGGCCCACTATCTTTTGATGTAGGGCTTGTGGAATCGCTTTTCTAAAGGCGAACATCTTGGTTTCTTCATTTGCCTCAGATCTAGAGGCATGGGTGGACCATTCCTGGTACCATTCGTCAAAGGGTCTGTTCCCCATTCTTGAATTGTACATGGCGTTAGTGGCCTCCAACTTGGTGTGTTCTGGGATGAAGTGTTTCTTGAAGGTGGTCTTAAGGCTGCCCATGTTCCAAAGTTTATTGGCGTAGCTGCTAGGGCTGTTTTTGTCTGTTCTGAGCCCATTCTCCTGCTGGAGTGCCCAATTTGAAGTGGGTTAATGCTGCGGAGACCTTCTTTCCTTCATCCGTATAGACGTCTTCATTGAGGTAGTAGTAACTGGCCAAATTATTCCAAAAGGATTCCGCCTTTTCTGACTTGCCATCAAAGGGTTCTGGGGGAACGCCTAGTATTTTCTTTGGGTTTGGTGCTGCCATAGCTGGGGGAACGATGAGGAGAGCCGCTCTGTGGGGAGGTGCTGGTTGTATAGGTGCAACGACGACTGGTTGTCTGACAAGGGTGGGAGAAACTGCCCTTGGTACTGTAGTTGGCGCTTGCGCAACTGTAACTGGAGTAGGATAAACTGTTGGTTGGGATGGGCCTGATGTACTTGGTAGTGCTCCTGGAAAAACTAGAGGTGACTGGGACTGGGGCGTATGTGGTCTTGAAACCTGCGCGATTAAAGAGGTAACTGTCTTGGTCGCGCTTTCTAGGAGTTGGGATACTTCTGCTTGATCTGAATCTGAACCAGAACCTGATTCCTCTGCTGTTGAATGGGTAGACTGCGCCTCCTCCTGAGGTGTTAATGGAGAGCTTGGTTCTTCTTGCTTGAACCGTTGGTGATATAATAGTACTGTTTCTGGCGCCAAATCTGTTTTGGCGTCTTGACCTCCTTGATGGTTGCGCAACTTGTTGAGAAGCCAGTCTGATAGCCCACTCAACTGTTTGTTCTGCCAGTGTTTTTTGAGTCAAAGGAAACCCTCTATATTCTTCTAGAGGGTAGGTAACTATGGCCTGGTGCCCACAATACTACACTAGGTGGAGTAGGTGGGGTATCTGGTCTGTATCCGCAGTCACACACTTCTTTACTACACCAACACACTGCTCTGTTATTCCACTGGTTGGAAGTATTATCTCCCCAACTGTCAACAGAACTTGTGGATGTAGGAGGACTTGATGCTGGTGGACTGCTAGGGGGTAGGGATTCGCGCCTTGCAGGTTCTAGGATTTCTGGGTCAGTTGGTTGGTCTGGTGGGAGGTGACGGATCCTTGGGTTGATTAGCCTTGGGTCTGGGTTCTCCAAAGTGGTGGACCAGGTGGTGTCAGTCCACTTATAGGTGAACTCTTTTCCTTCTGTAATTACTAGGCGATGGTCTTGTTCGTGACTTTCAAGGCGTAGTTCTTGAAAGGATACTTGGACCTCGGTGTGGTCTAGTCGAAATCACTCCAAAAAGCGAACACGTTCTCCCCTTCTGATGGTTTCTATGAGTTCTTCCCTTCTTGGTGGTACTGTGATAAACCAGAAGTAGTCATCTTTAGCCCAGAGTAGAAGGGATTCTACTGGATGATTGTTAAAGGTGGGGTGGGCTGCTAAGTGCCAATACAAGAGTTGTTCTTGGGCTGCGTCGGTGATGCTTGGTAAGTCTTGGGTAATGAATTCTTCAAATCTTGAAGAGAGTATTACTTCACCGAACGGAAGTAAGTTTATTAATCTTTGTAAGACTAAGGAGATGTCGCTCCAACAGTCTACTTGATTAATCGAATACGCGTCAACAAGGGTGGTAGATGGATAATAAGTTTGAAGTTGACGTCGACGATGAGTTTCAAACAAGGCTTGAGCTCTTCTAGCTCACTCTTCCTCGGTAATTCGCACTGGAAATGAAAACACTAAACCCCTTTTTATTGGACAAGGATACCCGACTATCTACTACAAGCACTTACTTATTACAGTAAGTGGTTATAGTACTTCGTTGTCTGGGTAGTGCGTGATATATTGAAAGGGGTCAGCAGGGATACGGGGGTGGAAGCAATACCCTATCAAATGAGGGCTGGTCTGGAGTAGGTCTTCGAAGTGGTATCCTTGTTCAATAACGTATACCCCTTCTTCGTAAAATGCCAGATAACCGTACGTGGTTATCACTCTTCCGTCCAAAAAATCTTGAACCTCCAAAATGACCAGGGCGTATACGTACCCCTGTTTGATAGTTTGGTTTAGGGGAGCGAAGGCTTCGCTAATGCCCTTCCTGAAGTTGTAGCGGATGCTACCAAGGGGAAGGTCGGCGCTGGGGTGATCAAGGATTGCCTGAGAGCAGGCGTACAGGGGCTGGATGCCCAAGGCAAGGGCAAGGGCGCGATTACGAGGGAAGATGGTCTGATAATGAGGTGACTTGCACCGGAAAGGGAGGATGCCAGGGAAGGTGGGAGGGTTGTCACACAATTGCTGAACCGTGTGGAAGTTGTGGATTGATTCTCGATAGAACTCACTGATAGGCCTCCACTCTTCTCCCCTGATAGTATGAACGGCGACGAATTGATGAGGGTGCTGGCCCACAGCACCAAGACAAGGAGGGGGACGAATAACTGGCGCAGGTGGGGGAATATTTTCTTGATTTTCAGCCGGTTCTGGGCTGGCTGGGCGTGGGGTATCTACCCGCTCCTCTCCTTCTGCGATGCGATGATAGTTGATGGGGGAGTCTGGGGTAGCTGGTCGTGAAGGAACAAGGAAAAATGGCGATGGTGCAGGTGGCAGGGACTGTGGACGTGGGGGCGGCGATACCAGACGGACTGTGGGAACTTGGAGTGACTGGGGCGCAACTAGTGGCGACCAGAATACAGGGGATGGAGGGTATACGAGCTCCGGACTAGGGGAGCGAGGGCTGGACTGGATGGATGAGAGGGGGGATGTTGAAAAGGGCTCTGTGCGTCGAGCCAATTGTGGGATGAGAGGTGATGATGGCGCTGATACAGCAGCCTGCGCTTGGGGGGTGGCGATCTGCTCAACTACTTGAGCGACTTCTGGAAGAGGGGCAATATTCAACCCCAATGGTGACAATGAATAGCGTAGGGGAGATGAGGGAAGGAGACCGTCAAGAGGGCGTCCCAACGGAGAGTACTCTCTGTTGGAGAAGGAACCAGATTTCTCGTCCCAGTGTCCGAACTCAGAGTAGTCGTAGTCAGACACTATCAAGGATATCCCAGGTCAATGTTAAGTGAGACTGTCCAAGTGTGATGACTTACTATCAAGTAAGTCAACGGTACTTGGGGCACTTAGGAAGTAGACGAGGGATATTAGGGACAAGGAAGATGACGATGAAGAAGGCAGAGAGGATAGCTTTAAACACAAGCAAGGGGGCAAGAAGGCAGAGCAGAGTGGAGAAAGGGAGCAATGCAGTAGACTATGACCTTGCAAGTGGGAGTTCACAAGTGGACAGTCTGAGGGACTGTCCGTTGTATTGCGCCAGCTTATATACCTGGCTACATGGTGTTTACATAATGGAATACTCTGGAAACTCGTAGAAGATCTATAAATACTGTCCAATGGCAATAGTCTCTCTGGGAATGTCCTGGAAGCCTGTGGAAGCTCTATAAATACCATCCAATGGCATTAGTCTCTCTGAGACCTGGTGACCTTTTCCGCAGTTCTTCTGTGGAAACTGGTAGAACTCTGTAGAAGTTTGTAGAACCTTCTACAAGGAATTAGTCACGTGACAGATCACGTGACTTCCGGAGTATAATTTCAAACTCCGACCTCGGATTTCCTAATAAGGAAGTTGATTACATAATACCGGACCGGTCCGGACCGGCCTAAACTCTTGAGTCATAACCTAAGCTTGACGATTCATGACAGGACGCCTATAAAGGTCAAATTCCAAAACCACGTGGGTTCACCAATAAAGGAACGATGCCAGGGAATCTTCCCAATCCAAATGCAATGGACACGTCAGCTGATAGGAGTAGGGCGCGATTGGCCAGATCTGAAGATATCGACTATACACAACCACCTTACTCCCCACCTAACCGAGGAAGAGGAAGGGGAGGAAAACCAAATGGGCGGGATATTACGTGTTACAATTGCGGAAAGAAGGGACATATCAGCCGCAACTGTTATCAAGCATGAGGACAAGGTCAGAATAGCCAAGGACGATCAATGGATACCGAACCTACAACTATATGACAAGCAATATCCGGAATGACGGAAGAAGAACAGGCCCAGTATTGGATGAGTCAAGTAGCCGAACTGGGAGATGGAGCAAAGGATCGGATCTTAAAGGATCTGTGGACGAAAGAGGGTTTTCAGGACGCCTGAACCCATCGGCCTGGGTAAGGGCGGTCAATTGTAATTCTGTTATTATCACACGCTATCGATCTATGCGAATTCCAGTTTCGATAAGAACAAATTACTCAAAGGCCGATATCAGAGTCCTTGTGGACTCAGGAGCAACCAACAATTTCATCAAACCCTCTTTTGCAAAACGAATGGGGTTAGGAATGAAACGGTTAGAAAGACCCCGCAAAATATGGAATATTGACAATACAGAAAACAAAGCGGGGCATATTACTCATTGTGTGGATCTCGATGTGCAAACTAAAGGAATTCACAAGGAAATGCGGTTCCTGGTAACAAATACAGGGCAAGAAGAGATGGTGCTAGGATATCCATGGCTAGCCCAATACGAACCAAAAGTCAGCTGGAGACACGCCACTATCAGTGAAGACGCTCTTCCCGTAGTTCTCCGATCAATTAATCCCAGAAAGGAGGGATCAGTAATTGCAAAAGCATTAACAATTATTGATAAAGATCGGATCGTTAAACAACTGGATCAAGAATGTTCCCTTAAAACCACGGCAACAGAATTGGCAATAGCGGCAAAACAATATTCCGTTAAGGCAGAATTGCCCCAGGAATATCAAGAATTTTCCCATCTATTCAATGAAGAAGCTTCTTATCGATTTCCACCATCTAGACCATGGGACCATGCCATCGAATTCAAAAAAGGAACGCCAGATGCCATCGATTGCAAGATATATCCCCAAACACAAGACGAGGATAAGGCACTCAAAGAATTCTTGGCTGAACAACTAAAAAAGGGGTACATCCGACCATCAAAATCCCCTTACGCATCACCCTTTTTCTTTGTCAAAAAGAAAGATGGAAAGTTACGACCAGTACAAGATTATCGGAAGATCAATGACTACACTATCCGAAATCAATATCCATTACCCCTTATCTCAGATCTTATATCGGACCTTAGTAATGCTTACATCTATACCAAACTAGATGTACGATGGGGATATAACAACGTGAGGATCAAAGAAGGGGACAAAGAAAAAGCAGCGTTCAAAACCCAATATGGTTTATTTGAACCGACAGTTATGTTTTTTGGGTTAACCAATTCACCGGTGACGTTCCAGACAATGATGAACTACATATGCAGGGACATTATTGCCAAACACGAACAAAAGGGTACAACCATACGGGTTTATATGAACGATATCGGAATAGCAACCAAGATAGGCACTGATCTTTAAGCACATATTGAAGCCGTCAAAGATGTTTTACGGGTATCAGCGGAACATGATCTCTACTACAAATTAGAGAAATGCACGTTCCATGCGCCACGGATGGATTACCTGGGGGTAATCCTTGAAAAGGGGGTAACACACATGGACCCTATAAAAATCGACGGCATCAAAAACTGGCCTAGGCCCAATAAAGTAAAGGACGTACGATCTTTTTTGGGATTTTGCAATTTTTACCGACCATTTATCCAAGGATTTGCCACGCATGCTAAACTGTTAAACAAATTGACCAAAAAGGAAACGGAATGGCAATGGACAGGAGAACAAGAAAAGACATTTCAAACCCTTAAGGATCTTGTGACCAAAGAACCGGTACTGGCACACCCAAATCTGAAAGAACCATTTGAATTGGAAGTCGACGCATCAGGATTCGCAGTGGGGGCAGTGTTACTCCAAAGGAAGGAAGACAAAAAATGCCATCCTATCGGGTATTATTCAGCCACACTCAATGAGGCAGAACGAAATTACGACATCTACGACCTGGAACTATTGGCAATTGTGAAAGCATTCCGACACTGGAGACCATATTTGGCAGGATCACCCCATAAGGTGAAAGTATTCTCAGATCATCTAAATTTGCAATACTGGCGTTCTCCACAGAAGATCAGCAGACAGGTAGCCAGAGAAGTCCTGGAACTTTCGGAATACAATTTCGAGATTCACCATATCAAAGGGAAAGCCAATGGATGAGCTGATGCCTTATCACGAAGACCCGATTATGATCAAGGAGAACAGGATAACGAAGGGGTCATAGTACTCCCCGATCAAGTATTTGTCAGGGGCATGACAATGGAATCGACCAATGGAATTACCGAAGTCCTAGAACCAAAAGATATGAACCCTGAAGATCCTGTGTTCAGTCAAGATCAAACGAAATTATCTTCGTGGGTAAATGCTCACAGGCTAAAGAAGATACAAGGAACATGGTACAAAGACGGAAAAAGGGTAGTCACGGGAGGACTATACGCAAGGGGAACCCTTATCAAGGCTCATCACGATTCTCTGGTATATGGACATCCCGGGATAAAGAGAACAGCAGAACTGGTGGCACGATACTATTGGTGGCCTGGAATGAATTATGACGTAAAAGAATATGTCAAAGGATGCGCTGAATGTCAACGCCACAAGATCAATACCAGGCCCATCAGAGCGCCCATACAGCCAATATATCCAAAACCAGAAGCAATGCCGTTTGAAACAGTCACTCTTGACTTTATCACCAAACTTCCCACGTCCCAGGGGTACGATACCATATTGACAGTCATGGACCACAACTGCAGCAAGGCATCGATATTCATACCATGCAACGAGGAAATTACAGGTGAAGGAATGGCCAAACTATATGCCTGGCATGTATTTCTTCGTTTTGGATTGACCAAGCAAAGTTATCATGACAGAGATCCGCGATTTGCAGGGAAATTCATGAGGGAATTGTGCAAGATATTAGGAATCGAACAGAACATATCAATGGCATATCGTCCAAGAACTGATGGACAATCAGAAAGAACAAAACCAGTGGTTTAGAACAATACTCCCCGATTCTGGACCAATGAACAACAGAATAATTGGAGTGACTACCTCCCAATTGTGGAATTTGTTCATAACATTGCCTAATGAAACCACAAGGGAATCACCATTTGCAATTCTTGATGGGATATAATCCACAGCGCTGATTGGATTGATAGGCCATCACCGATTCCTCAGGTACAATTACGTTTACAGCAAATGGGGGGATGATAGACAAAAAGCCCAAGAACTCATGATCAAGGCACAAAAG